>CM034542.1:44415802-44559966 GCA_020002185.1 Paraescarpia echinospica
ACACACACACACACACACACACACACACACATACACACATACATACATGCACGCGCACACGCACACAGTCGCGTGCAGACACACAGGCGCGTGCGCACACACACTCACACACACACACACACACACAAATGTACATTTGTACAAATACTTATACACATACATAAACAAACATTCATTCGCACACGGCTTTTTCGTCACCACGCCTACGTGGGCTTGTTTTTCAGCCAGCGCCAACGGACCAAAAAACCGTCATAATTAATTAATAAATATCGCAGACGAGACGATAGACATGCGGAGATCTCTTTCTTGTTGTTGCTGCTGCTGTGTGCGATATACTGGACACAAAACGGCAAAAACATTTTACAAGATCTATGTTGTCGACAGAACCACCAGTAAACTGCGTCAGCGCTCCGATAAGATTCGAAGAAAACATTTTCGAGGAAAACATTTATTTCGGAATGTCTGTGGAAAGAAGAAACTGTTATTACTTTTATAAAATGCAATCGCAGTAAACAAGTCTGTCCCATTCGTCAACAAAATTCAAAATTCATGTAAAAATATACAATTTAGTTGATATTCTAGTTGGCGGAATGTGTGGAAATTAAATGAAAAAAACATTCGGTTAATTTGTTTGATATACATGCATATTAAAAATAAATTGATACGTAGTTTGGTGTAGTTTGGTTGATTTTGGATCGACTCACATATAATTATTATGTTCTTCTTCAGCACCACAATGGCAGCACTTTTTTTTTTAAATTATTGGTTATATAATATTACCTATTTACTGATTTATTGGTCAAGTTATAAGCAAAGTAAATTAATAATGACAAAAATAATAGCGTCATTATTATTTTTTATTAATGCGCCTATATAAAAAAGGAGATTACACTAACATATTCTCTCAGGCTTAGTGTCATTTTCAACAATAGGTAAATAGTATTAGTATTATTATATTTACAACGCGTATCATAGTAGAGAAACCGTTGTAATAACATAGCATAAAAAAGTTCGAGAAATAAATCATAAAAGAGTAATCTCCACATCCGATTAATATCCGTAGTGAACGTAGACCTTAAAAAGGAATTTGTCTCTTCCGTTAGTAATTATGAACGGGATGGCCGCTGGACCAGTTGTGTTGAGGCAGCATTTGGAGCACAGGACCCAGCCAACTTCTAAATAAAAAGTGCCAGCAGCTCTGGTTTACAAATTGAATATTTTGTAGGCGGAATCTGAAACTGCGAACCCTGTTTCGGGCTAACTACTTTTAATAAAGCGGGCATTATACAGGCTGTATCTTCAACATATTTATTATAACACAGTATTAAAAACAATATAAATATGTATTAATAAATGGGAAACGGACATTGTTCCTTCATATAACTTAGGAAGCTAAATAAAACATAGATTACAGGTGGCAATATTATTCCCTATCCACGAGTCGAAGCAAATGATAAGATCTGTTACACGACTCGGATCCATATGAACGGAAAATATCAGACAATAAACGGACATCAACAGCGGTATGTCAAACATGTGTAACTTTTGAATTTACAGCGGTCGGTATCAGAAGTAATTGTTTATTTTTGAAACAGTTGATCAATGTCAAATACCAGATTGTGGTAAATATGTGTGCATGCGTCTCACTTAAATAGGCGTACGATAAAAATACCTGCGCTGGGCGGGCTCAGCAATACGTGTTTTCTCTACGGCGAAAATGCGTATTACTCAATTCAGGTTGTTTTCGTTGGACAGAGCGCGACTGCTGCCGTGATCGGCGCCTCGCGTTTGCTTTACAACGGCTGTAAACTCTTACATTCGAAGAAACAGGCAGACACGTTCATAAGGAAATTAACGACATTTGCTTGGCATGGTTAAGCCTATTTGCAATCGCCGTTGCTATGTGATTGTGGCTATACTAATTGGCCAATTATTACTCCTATTTCGGTGGGTTATTGTTGCTTATTGTTTGTTTCGCACTACAAAGGTTTGTCGCTGTGAGGACTCCCGATGTCCACAATTATAGGAACATACGTTAATAATAAAAACTGAGAAATCCCATTCCCGATTGTTCTGTTTTATGTATCCGTGGAACATCGAATACATGGAGCAATTTTGTCAAGTCCCAGCATATTTGTTATAGCGGGAATCTCGGTGAGAGTAAGTATGCCACGCGACTCTCTGTTTACGCCGTCAGACACGCGGGTGTGACAGCGTGCTCTTGTGCGGGGAGTCAAGGAATGCTGGAGTGATGCGAATAGTAAAGGGCAGTTCTACTGTGGACAAATTTTATTTGATGGAAAGGGATGTCCAGCTTCCTCCGTTTGTGTATGGTTCCGTGCTCGTGGGCAGTTGCAGCTCATGTATACGCGTAAGCATCCTGTTAAACCAACACGCAAATGAATATGTATTTATTAACACGTATAATAAATCACATAACAACGGCGATCGCAAATAATCAGGCCAAGCAAATGGCGTTAATTTCCTTATGAACTTGTGTCTGCCTATGTTTCTTTGAATGGAAGAGTGCTGTGTTCATGTGTTACCCCGCCATACACGAATGGTCTAGAGACGATGGCACTGACAGAGGAACAACAAGAGAGGGTGCAGGTTTGTGAAAACAACTGGGAAAGAAGAATTAAATTATATTAAATTGACTCTCTAAATGTGCATTAGTGCGTACGTGCCTACAAGCAAGTACGACGTTCGCGTCGCTCAACTGCACGAAGTTATTACACATGTGTGTGTTGGTCTCTAGGCTTTGGATTTGATTACGCAATAGGGACCCTGCAATCATTTCTTTACAACATTTATTGATAAGCATCGTTTTGCTCGGAGGCAAATAAGATATGATTATGTTGCCGGCTTGGGAAAATGGGCCCTCGAAAAGTGCAGAAAAGAAAGAAAAAAGAAAAGCCAGTCAAGAACGCTGTGACGTAAGCAAGTAGTGATATAATGATGCGTAGAGCTTGGCGCGAACAACTAACGCTGACTCAGAACCTTTTGGAGAGGAGGTGTTATCACGTGATCGTATCATGGCTGTCCTAATACGGAGTTGTCTTTGAATAAAGCTACTGTGTTATACTGACCTTGCTGAGAAAGAGAAAAAGTAGACATAAAAACGTATGGTGTTAGACTAGTGCAACATATATTAATAACTACTATAGTTTGTTGCCTCATTGGTTAGTAAAAAGTGTGTTGTATGACAACCTTTCGTCTTTACAGATCATTGCACAATGAGGTTTCGTGCAATAAGAAATTACGTACATAACATATCACATTTGAAGACCGCCATTGTGGAACATTATTTAATCTTTATTGTGTTCGTCGATGATTTTCAGTAGCCATATTTAGTATTTTTACAAGTGACAACACATCAATGACTAAACAGTGTATTTATATAATTTTCGACAACGCTGAAAACGGAATCAACTAGCTATATATTTCGGATTCAATAAAACACGCTTACTAATATCACGAGTAGTTACCAAAATGTCCACACTGCGCTTCTAACCAGTTCAAGTGATATAAATCTAAAAAGCGCTACACAACGAAACTAGGTTATCGAAATGAACTGAATAAACTAATAGGCCTACTACTCAAGTTAGTGGACTTGAGATACCAAGTCTCTTGCCTTGGGAAGGATATAATTTTTACAACTTTTTTCGTATGTCCAGTTTGTCGTTCCTTTTCACGTAACCTCTTCTTCGGCCAATCCACATTCTCTGTAAAAACAAACAACGTAATCGCCCACGAAGCCTTCTCTTTGGTTAAATAAATTCGAATGTTTTGATGAATGAACTTAGTCGCGCTCACTCTCTTTCCTTTAACGCATCTCCGGTGTGAGAATAATTCCTTCGAATCCACCTACTACGGCCGTTTCGAAATTTAGGTTTCTGTACATCACTTTGTCTTTCAGAGGCGACTTTAAAAGGATGCAGTATGTTTTTAGTTTTTCATTAGTTAATTAATATAATGTATTTAAGACTATAGTAATTATATTGAAGATCTACTGCCCGCCAGACTGAGTTTAGTAAACCAATAACACCGTTCGCAATTTGGAAAGTACGACTTCGGAGAATGTTCAAATAGTAAACACATACACATCCAGATTCAAAACAACCTTTATTGGCAAAACAGCCGAGTCGGCCTGAGTTAACTGCAATACATGGTCATGTTCAACGATTTCCCATTTCCGACGTTCAACAAAGCAGACTTCCTGTTACAAATTACTAACAGAGTACCCCCCCCCCCTAAAACCCGTTGGTCCCGTATAGCTGATGGTTATGCGGTGTGTAGGGGGTAGTACCATTGTCCATTTAGCGAGCCAGGCGACATGCAACTTCTTAAACAAATTGGTTCGTCTACGTTTGTTTTTAAATTTCAAAATGCCGTGTTTTGTTAGAAAAATATTTAACTCGACTATCAACCTTTAGTCTGCCAAGACAAACACCGACCGTCAGTACGTTTGATTATTACGTCATTTGTTTTGTTAATTATAAATATATATATGTATATATATATATATATATATATATTAGTTGTGTGTAGGATCCCAACAATCGTCGTGTTCGTTGTATGTACATCTCCCGACATTATCTGTGTTCGGTGTGTGTACAATCCGTGGTCCGTTGACCATGTGTTCTAGTCAAGGTGTGTACAATCACGACATTCCTTGTGTTAGTCGTTCGCAACCATATTTAAGCGAACGTGAATGCCAGATAAAGTGCAAATTCCTAACTCAGCGTTTACTGCAAATCCGGCGTCGATGTCTAACAAAACTGTATTAACAACACGCACAATGAGCCTTTCTACGATCATTCCGAAAAAATATAGACCTAATTAATTGCTTTCATTCATGTCAGTTGGGACACTGACTGCTTCTAATATGGACTATGATCATCAAAGCTAATGATATCTACTGACAGCAGGCCAGTGACAATCTCCTTACGCATGAATGCATACAAATAATACTCATTAAAATAAAGTTAATTGAAATTTAATTGTTTTAATTAAATTAACCTCTTCCAGAAAAGTTAATTAATTACATTAATTTGAGTTTCTTGAGAGAGTTAATTAATTAAATTAAATTAAGTTAATTGAGTTAATCGAATTAACAAATTAACATTTGAAAGTAACCCATGCCTGACAGTATTAGTAGTAAATTGTGCTCTATTGTAAAGCGGCATAGAGCACTTTGTGAATAGTGTGCTATCGAGTTTATTATTATTATTAGTTACTTTACAATTAGTTAACGAAAGCTGTGAGACACCATACACTAACATGCGTTCGCATGTTCCAGTTCACGTTAGTGTTGGTGCTCGAATGTGACTGCTAATCTCTCTATTATTAGTAATTATAAATCTTCATATACTATCCAAAATGTGTGACCATGTGAATTAGAATTTTATTTATTGCTTAATATTTGTCTAGTTAATTCTAGTGACTTATGATATCCTAAGGGGAATCTGCCTATATATATATATATATATATATATGCCCATATATATATATATATATATATATATATATAATACACAACAAATGTTGGGATTGTAGGCCTACACACAATATATTGTCAGTGAAATTATTTCTAGGATCCGTGTTTGTAAACAATTAATATTGTCTCAACCATGACTTAGCGTACTGCGTTATTGTTGATTTCAACATTTTTCACGCATGGTTTTAGTGTTATTAGTGTAACACTAACATTAAAATGCATTAAGAAAAAGAAACTTTGTGGCTAGTCTGGATTGATATCAATGAATGTAACTAACTAAGTAAGTAGCTAACTAGCTAACTTGCTTACTTATTTACTTATTTATTTAATGTATAACTAAAACCTTACTAACTAACTTTCTATCCAAATCGAAGACAAGACAAACTATTTGTAGTGAGATTGTTAAGGTGTGCTAGTTGTGTTGTAAAGCAGCACTTATGACACAGGTAATTTAAATACTTCTTGGCCTTTATTTCTAACACGCTATATATTGTGAAGTTGCATGATCAACGTTCGCGTTGCGGTGCTGGGCACGAGGGCAACTCTGAAGCAAACATTGCTATGGTTTATCGACAAAAAATTAGACATTACACCCATCTGCTATTTGGAAAAGTAAGCATAATTTAATTACGTTATGAGAAACGCATATCTCCAAAATACAAATTTGCTAAACGTAATTGGAGTAAGAGAAACGAAAAATAATTAAACAAATGTGAAATATTGTTGAATATTAACGAATTTTGTGTAAGGAAATAATGACAGCAAAAGGGAGTTTTAAAAGGAGCATGAGACAAACGAGAATATGAATAAATATTATCAGTGAAACATAAAATGAAAGGAATACATTTACTCCCATGACGAATTAAAATAAACGATAGAAGGACAACATAATGAACAAGTAAAAAGTAACAATGACATTTCGTCATAAAACAGATGTTTTTTAAGAACAGTCGCATAATTGAATTGCAGTTACATTTATATGTCCGTAACATATGTTATATTATTGGTTAGAGAAATAAAAGAAAACCCACCCACAACATAGATAACTATTTAACATTGCTCCGTTCACAAAATGCAACACAACCATAGAATACATATTATTATGAATGATTGGCTAAACATCTCGTGTTATTTTGAAATCATACACAATTACGGAAATAACGAACTATGGAAACGGCGAATATGTTTGCAGGAAATTGCACTTCAGAAATCGCGTCTGGTACACCACAAATGGACTCGGTTGTCAAACACAACGATCGTCCAAAGAGACCGTAAGTTTTCGTTAGTTTATCCTATTGTGTTACAGTTCAGTTAAACTAAATGTTTTATATGTATTTTGTATGAAAGCAGCCCTATTCAGCTAAGTACTTTGATTTGAGAACATTAATTAAAGCATCCTGCTAAGTTGTACGACTGAACGCGATATGTGGTTGTCTTTGCCTAGGTCAACAGCCGTGTTGTATCCGAACACCACAAGTGATTTGCGGTTGACTAGGAGAGTGCAGAAGAAGAATAGACAACTAGTCTAACAAATACTTGTCTCGTAATGTAAGGTCAGTGAACTTCATTTCAGGTAAAACAGCGCAAAACATCATAGGTGGAAGCACAACAAGCTGCCTTTCTGCAGAAGCTAGACATGTAGTAAATGCAATGGTTAATACACCAGACGTTCCGTCTGTCTTTCGTGGTGTTAGCAATAAAGACAGGAACTTAACTGATTGATGTTCTCTTAACGACATGTACACCGAATAACAACTTTTTGCGGCAATGCATCAAGTGTGAAATAAAACAGCGGAAAATTCCAACGTGTCCCGTAGTCGTAAACGAGGAAAAAATACATGTTTTCGTACATCACCTTGGCCTGCACACTGATCTAGTAAAGTGCAACTAAGTCATACACCACAAAAAGACGCCGCTAAAAAGAACTACTAACAAAGCATCGTTCGGTCAGGCGGTCTATTACTCCAACCAATGAGACTACCCCGAACTCTTGCCATCGACCAATGCGTGAACGCGTATCACATGATCAAGCTTTTTGCGAGACTAAATATGGAGGTGTCTTCGAATAAGGATACTGGGTCAGTAACCTTGCTGAACGTTGCCAAAGTCTGGCAGCGCAGACAAAAAAGACACGTGGCCGCAGACCAGCGAGCCACGATGCGGATCTGTTTATATTTTTGTACAGTTTATGTACATGGAACGAACCGCCAAGTGTGCCATGCACTGTAAAGTTAGAACAAAAACAAATGGTTTATATTGAAGTGTAATTTCTAGATATGATATGTGTGTATCGCCTTGTCTGGTTGAACAACACGGTTGCGAATGTTCTGCATCACCTAGTATGACAAGAGAGACCAAGGTTGGGGAAAACATCACCAACGAGCACAATTATGATTCTCTACTGAGAAAAATGTTCCCTCTGATTTTCGCTCTACAAAACATCCTATCCTTAACTGTTACACTTATCGAATGTGGCATTAAAATCAACTTCCGGTCTCAACCAACCGGCAGCTGCCATCGGGAAACGGGCAGGTGCCAATGGTACTGGGCAGGTCAGAAAGTTTAATTCTAATATCATCGTTTCTCATATAGTCTATCGTTTTAACGGACTTCTGCTTACGTCCCTGCATCACACATACACACGTACACGAAAGAGAAAACATTGTAATTTATAAATCTCTATCTTTGTTATGTATCCCACTTTACGTATTATCATCTTCATTGTTGAAAATAGAACTACTCTCACTCGTCCAGACAAAAATGTCATTAAGGCAATTCCAGGAGCGACTAGTATTAGGCGTAGATAAAGCAATGTAAATCTGGGTATTATCAGCATAAAGATGGTATGGTGACTTAAGTATGACTGTTAATAACTGAGCTTTGTAGTGTTATGTAGAGAGTGAAAAGTAATGGTCCAAGGAGATAACCCCGAGGAGAACACCACATAAGATAGGGAGTGCTGATGAAAGACAACAACACCCAATATTAACTCTCTCCTCCCCCATGTGTTAGACATGACAAAAACCAACGCAAAGCTGCGCCGGATACACCATGCCATAAGACAGACGGTTGATACTAATGGCGCAGATAGATCAAGCTAGGTCAGTGCAATTACTTTACATCTACCCATATTTAAAGTCATAACATTATGCACTTTTAAGAGAGCAATTTCCGTAAAATGAAGCTAATTGTATGCAAATTGTAATTCATTAGATAATCAATTTGAATTATTGTGAGATCAAACGCGTATTGATATATCACTATCTTCGAAAAGATACCGGCCTATTATTTTTTAAGTTATCTTTAGACAGATATATCTTGTTAGGGGGGGTTACATATGCACGTTTTATAGTAGTCTGGAAAACATACCCGAACTTAGTGATACATTTATGATATGATATTTGTAATTGTATCAGGTAAATATTTAACACATGATTTCAACAGTATAGTTGGTATTACAAACAACGTAAACAATATACATATATAGTGTAACTATATAACGCCACCAACGTTATGAACACTAAGGTTGTACAATACATGGTGTAGTAGACTGCTATTAAGACCAGTAAGTGTAGTTGTGTTGTTTCGTCTCATTAGTTAATCAGGACAGATGTTTAGCAAATACTATACATAGCACAACAGATCAGTCAATATTGTCACATACAAATATGAATCTCATGCACAGACTATCACATATGCATGCACACACACACATATATGCTCACAAGCACACACGCACACACCCACACACGCACACACACACACACACACTCACACACGCACACACAATTGACCTCTGAGTGGCCACAATGGCTAGATTTATGGCACTGAAACAAACTGTTACATTATGCAATATCGGTATTAAAACTGGTTAATTCTGGGTTAAATCGTTTTCCATCCTTGTTTGTACGTCAATTCTCTGTCCATAGCATGTGTCGGCGGGTTTACAAAAGATACACACGTTTATTAGTAGGCCTAAAACTAACAAGATGTCTGCAACTGCTTACTTGATGGAACAACGGAGAGACGTTTTCTACAGCCTAGTATTGATATATGTGTATACACAAGTGTCGGCAGGAAACCCTTAGTATGCAAATTTGAAAGTAACAACTGGAATTGTGAAAGGGCATTTTGAACATCAGCACTTAATAAAACGGTCTACTCACAAATTAAAAGACCGTATGGTGGCAGAATCCGTTTTTGTAATACCATTTTGTAATACCAGATATATATATATATATATATATATATATATGTATATATATATATATATATATGGTATTAAAAATGGCAATACAAAAAACGGCATATTTTAATTTGTGAGTAGACCGATATATATATTAACTGATTTCTTAAAATGTATATATGTGAATGTTCAAGTATAACTTAACTTTACCTGTGCATCGTGATTAGCTTAATCTTATCCAAATTCATTTAAACATCACGCTTACCAAAACTGGCTATGCGGTATCTTGGACCAGAATGGGTCGTTCCATTGCAATAAAACAAGTCATTATATGATACTTTACAATATAACATGTTGCACAGTATAAGCGTAACACTACTACTGTTAGGCCATCCAAGTAACTTATACTTACAATTCCATTACTTCCAATTTCAAGAATGATAGTTTTGGTGTATTCCAATCAGTCACAGTTCTATCACCCACATGCTCATACACTGCTGGTACGTCTGCATAGTTGTCATCATTATCCGTGATGTACTTTGAGCACAGTTTATCGCAAGCATTGTCACTAGGTTTACAGTTCATTTCTGACTGAGCCATAACAAACGTCAGCCAGTTTGATTTCTGGTCCAGAACGAACAAATTATATTATTGTATTTGTAGCATTCCGTACGCAACTGAATGAAGCGTCATCTCCTTTCGGTCTATTTTGAAATCATCCATATGGTAACACTGACAAAAACTGGCTTTGGTACGCTCACAAACCAAACGTGACTACACTTCCGCAAACCAATTACTATCATGCAGAGGAGTGGTGTGTTAACATAGCTACGACAAATTGTCAATACCAGCAGGCTATGTATATAGGTGACTTGTTCCCAAGTCACCCAAACACAATCTTCTCAGTGCTGTTGCTAAAGATCCAAGATTTCAAGTAATGTCATGGTTTAGATGAAGGTAATATTCTCATAAATTGTAAAAAAAAAAACAAGTTTACAACATTAACACGCCCGGGAATGCAACAGTTTTCGATGAGTTTTAATAATTGTCCACGCTATTATGAACCTTGTTAGTTATACTGAAGCTAGATTATCAATGTAGATAGCATTCAGATTAGCCAAGCAAATCGCCTTCGTCTGTATGTGTGCCGTTTAGAAAATTATTGTAGAGAGCACATGTTGCTACTAATCAAGAAATACGTAATATTAACTTAAGCAATGCTCTAGTTCCTGTAGAACTATAACCTGAGTCATGCATGAAAACATATATGACTGACATGTACGGGCGTCAAACGAAGACTCACAAATCGTCAGGAGGTAAAAAGTCACACATGATGACGCTGATCTGTTAGCGATGTTATCTGCTGCTGAAGTAACAAATGTGGACCATAGTCCATTCATTCACCCAGGACACAGATGGACACATGTACCGGTTAATGTGTGAGTGTGTGTGTGTGTGTGTGTGTGTGTGTGTGTGGTGTGTGTGTTTGTGTGTGTGTGAGTGTGTATGTGTGTGCGTGTGTATGTGTGTGTGTGTGTGTGTGGTGTGTGTGTGTGTGTGTGTGTGTGTGAGTGTGTGTGTGTGTGTGTGTGTGTGTGTGTGAGTGTGTGTGTGTGTGTGTGAGTGTGAGTGTGAGTGTGTGTGTGTGTGTGTGTGGTGTGTGTGTTTGTGTGTGTGTGTGAGTATGTGTGTATATGTGTGTGTGTGTGTGCGTGTGTGTGTATGCGTGTGTGTGTGTGTGGTGTGTGTGTGTGTGTGTGTGTGTGTGTGTGTGTGTGTGTGTGTGTGTGTGTGTGTGTGTGTGTGTGTGTGTGTGTGTGTGTGTGTGTGTGTGTGTGTGTGTGTGTGTGTGTGTGTGTGTGTGTGTGTGTGAGTGTGTGTGGTACGCGCGCGTGTCAGTCAAAATATTATTGATGATTATATAGTTTCAGATAATATTACTGACCTATTTTCAACGAGTTTGAAAAAAATATGTTCAAATAATATTGTTTACCTATTTTCAACGAAGTTTGAAAACATTGTATAATTCGGTTAGAGTTGAAGATGATGATACGCTCTTAGATAAACTAAAATTTACAATTTTGTTAATATGTGTTTGTGCAAAAATGGTGATCATGATGAAAGCCACAATTGTTATCACCATTATGGTATTGAGATTGATGATCTTATAAAACGTGTAAATAGTCTGAAACAAAGAATAACGTGGCATATATTTCAAACATATTAAACATGTTATTCTACACTGCCATATTGGTTCTAGATTGAGCCGAATCACTGAGGTGTGCGGAAAATAAGCTAAACTACATGATGTGTTGTTTTGTTGGGACAAACGTAAACTATTGGTGTACAACAACAATAACTGTACAATAATAACACTTATTATGATCCACAGTTCAAAGTACATGGTATCGATGTTTGTAAATGTGAACACACATTATATCTAGGAAATGTTCTCAGCACAACTAGTATATATGAAATGATGTCTGAGGGCATCAATTCATTGAATTCTTGTCTGAGTTTGATTCACTTCAAATTGTTGTCAACAACAAATTGTTTCGTCAATATTGTTATGCAATTTATTGGTCTCAACTATGGCCACTATAGCACAAGTGTGTTAATAAGATGTGCATTTTATTGATCTCAACTATGGCCACTATAGCACAAGTGTGTTAATAAGATGTGCATTTTATTGGTTTCAACTATGGCCCCTATAGCACAAGTGTGTTAATAAGATGTGCATTTTATTGGTCTCAACTATGGCCACTATAGCACATGTGTGTTAATAAGATGTGCATTTTATTGGTCTCAAATTCTCAACTATGGCCACAATAGCACAAGTGTGTCAATAAGATGTGCATTTTATTGGTCTCAACTATGGCCACTATAGCACAAGTGTGTTAATAAGATGCGCATTTTATTGGCCTCAACTATGGCCACTATAGCACAAGTGTGTTAATAAGATGCGCATTTTATTGGGCTCAACTATGGCCACTATAGCACAAGTGTGTTAATAAGATATGCATGGGGTGGCATTTAATGCTTTGCGCAAATGAAGGTATTTATCATAATGTTCTCACAGAAATAATAATACCATTAGTACCACGTTTGACTGTAGGTTTGTAACGTGTTATGTAATTGTAGCGTGTTCATATAACATTCTTAATTAATGCGTTAGCAAACACATTGACTTTTGTACGTAAGATTACTATAGGCCAGAATGGATTATGTCATGTCAATATATAACGTAATACACCGTGAACTAAGGCATAAATAGGCATAAACATGTCATGTCAATGTGGATGTTGAATATCACAATTACGCAAATGTGATTCGGGAATTGATTAAATGATGAAATAGTGTAGCCATGATAGTGTCTAAAGTCACGACGGATGTGTAACTGTAACTTTACAGCTCAGCAATATACAGTTTGTTTTCTAACACCTGTCTTGTTTATGTAACTTTGCTATTCTAGATATTTTATTTATGTTACCCCATATTTTACTATATTAAGACAGATGTTGAAAAGTTTTACATAACAACTTACTACTGGATATTGGATGGGGCAGTCATGTGTCTGACAGCATTTATGTAAGTAATGGAGTTAGACAAGGTGGTATATTGCCCCCCTATTTGTTCATTGTTTACATGGATGGTTTATCCACTCTACTTAATGGTTGCAATGTAGGATGTTATGTAAGATATAATTGTGTACATAATGTTATGTATGCTGATGATCTCGTAGTATTTTGTCTGTCCAGCAGGGGATTACAGACCCTTCTCACTGTCTGTGATCAACATGGATTATCGCAAGGCATACGGTACAATGCCAAAAAGAGTATGGTCATAATAATTAGAAACACGAGTTGTAAGAATGTGCAAATTCTTAGTTTTATACATGGAAACGAAAAACTATTTTAGGCAGAATCTGTAAAATATTTGGGTAATATCATTTAAAATACTATGCTAGATGACAATGATATATCTAGACAATGTCGCATGTTGTATGTCCAAGGCAACATGATCATAAAAAATGTCATATGTGTTCAAATGATGTAAACAAAACATTGTTTACTACTTTTTGTTCACCTATGTATACTACCATTTATGGTGGAATTTTCATAACAATGCTATAAGGAAAATTGTTTGTCTCTTACAACAATATATTCCGAATGGTGTTAGGTTATGACAGATATTGTAGTGCTGGTGAAATGTTTGTTTACAATAATATACCTAACTGTGCTGCTGTTATTAGACATTTTACATAGATTTATATGCCGACTGCAGTTTTCAAAGAACATCTTGATCTGTAGCATTATTAACAGTGACGTGAAATACATGTCTAGAATATGGAAGTACTGGTTCCATTCCCTGTATATACATTTTATTTACGGGTGATTTTCATTCTGTACATTGTAACTATTGTTTATAACACAACTCTAGAATCATGATAAAGTACTTGTGTGTTGTACGGAGTCTGCGAATAAAGCAAACATTATTATTATTATTGTTGATGATAATAAAATAATTGTTTACATCATCAAGCGGCCACTTGTAATTTTAATTGCCTTAGAAATGTCTACCTTCATTGTATATAACAATAATAATTTCCTATTTTTCATTTACCATAGCCAAATGAAATTGTTACACGTTTGAGACGGAATGACACTATATCTAAGGAAATAAATTTACATAATATTAAGTTTTCATTTTACTTTAACCTACTGTCTTGCATTTATTCGTATAGTATTTGTATTACACAATATATCTATCTGCATACAATATGCTAAATTATGTACGACCCCCCACACACGAACATACAGAGAAACACACACACATATAATATATATATATATATATACATATTATATACACACACACATAAAGACACAGCATTAGTGAGTGTATGTATGTGTATGTATGTGTATATATATACGTATACATACATACACACACACACATACATGCATACATGCACGCATGCACGCATGCACACATCCACGCATGCACGCATGCACGCATGCACGCATACACAAACACACACATTCACACATACACACATACAAACATACATACATACATACATACATACACACATATATATATATATATATATTATATACACACACATAAAGACACAGCATTAGTGAGTGTATGTATGTGTATATATACGTATACATACATACACACATACATGCATACATGCATGTATGCATGCACACATGCACATATGCACGCATGCACGCATGCACGCATGCACGCATGCAAGCATGCACGCATGCACGCACGCACGCACGCACACACGCACAAACATACATACATATACATACATACAAACATTCATACATACATACATACATACATACATACATACATACATACATACATACATACATACATACATACATACGTCTACCCCCTTGAGCAGCTGCTCTACAGAGAAACGCCTAATCAGTCTCCTCCATTCCACGCATGACGTGATACACCAAATTTATTAATTTATATGAATGTATGGACATTCAAACTATGACAAGTATGCCATGTGTGACAAACACTGTGGGAAATCTTGTTGCCTAGATAGCGGCTTTTGACCGCCAAGTTGCCGTTGCAAAACGGTAAAATTATCTACAAAGAGGTCGCTGGTGTTGTTTTAATAACACAGTTAATTCAACAGACAAGTGACGGGTGGCCGATGGCAACGTCCCCCTTTAGACAGCCTATGAGATTATTCTTAAAATCACCGTGATTATGTATTCCACTATCACTAGATGGCGCGACTCCGTCTCACAAACACGTTTTGCGAGATGTGGGCTTCGCCACGTATCATATCCGTAATAAGCATTATATTATTACAAAATATTGTGTAATGCAGTAGTTTTTTGCTACATACACATTTATTCAAGTCGCCATAATAATCTTTATTGATACATAATGTTAAGTATAGCACAGATGTAGCAGTAATATGAAACATGTATACATTACGTATCAAATGGAACGAAGCAACACATTGCTTGTGTTCCTTATTCATGTCATATATGCAATGAAATCTATGATTCGTGTAAAAAAAAAAAAAAAAAAAAAAAAACATCTTCATAATAAACTAACAATTTATTTAATAATGCATTATACGAGTACCGTAAGTCTGAACATCAGGTACATCTTAACATGACATCATTATGCGAGTACCGTAACACTGAACACCAGGTACATCTTAACATGACAACATTACACGAGTACCGTAACACTGAACACCGGGTACATCTTAACATGAAAAAATTACATTAAAGCAGCATTTAGCATATGTTTGCTAGAATTAGACGCTTGGTCCTTTGTTTGAACATATGAATAGATGTACAATATTGTAAATAGTTATTTGTAATAAATGTATTCCAGATTTTAAGACCAACATAAGCCAAAGACAGTTGTCTACAATTAGTCTTGCAATATGGTATTTTATATGTTACTTCCTGTCTTGTATTATATTTATGTGTGGATATTTGCAGGACAAATACATCATGATATATATTTGGCAACATACCCCTATTATGCTTGTACATTAGAATACAGCATAAATATTTATTTACGTCATAAATATTCATTATTTGATAAGATGTAAATAAAGGCTGCGTATGTTCAATAAATCCTACATGACTTATTACACGCAAAACTCGTTTTTGGAGTAAATTAATTTTAGCAAGGTATATATTCAGGGCCCTTCCCCAGACGACATTACAATAAGTAATATATGGGTATATAAACATGTAATACAGGTTTAACAATGATTTGTTATCTAATTTGTTTGTCACCTTTTTTATAATACCAATATTCTTAGAAATTTTATTTGATATATATTTAATGTGTGTGCTCCAATTCAATGTATTATTTATAAGCAAACCCAAAAACTTTATCTCATGTACAGTGTTAATTTGTATGCCGTCTATGCAAATGTTATTACACCTCTCTCTTATACTGATCGTATTACTAAAGGTCACTGTGTGAGTTTTCTGTATATTCAAAGAAAGTTTATTAATGTTAAGCCATAAAGATAGTTTTTTTATTTCAGAGTTCAAAACATTTTTCCATTTCATCTATATTGTTGCCTTGTATAAAGATGCTCGTGTCATCAGCAAACATAATGGTAAACGTTGAGTCAGATAAAGTAGATAAATCATTTATATAGATAAGAAAGAGTAAAGGTCCCAGAATTGAACCCTGCGGAACACCACATGTTATGTTTTAAGGGAAGATTTTGTTCCATAAAATTTTACTCGTTGTTGTCTGTTACTTAAAAAGTTACGAATCCATTGGAGTATATTTCCTCTGATTCCATAATGTGTTAATTTTCTCAATAATATATTATGATTAACGGTATCAAAGGCTTTTGCTAAATCCAGAAATAACCCAATTACGTGCTCTTTGGTATCAATTGCCTTACTAATGTTGTCAATTAGCAGTGAAATAGCCATATCAGTAGAATATCCTTTCCTAAATCCAAATTGGGAATTAGACAAGATGTTATGTTTCATTATGTAATTCATTAATCTATTGTACATTAATCTTTCAAAAACCTTTGAAAATACAGGCAAGACAGAAATAGGCCTGTAATTATTAATTAATGATGTATCGCCATTTTTAAAAACAGGAACTATATCAGCTATTTTTAGTTGATCAGGAACATATCCTTGATCAAATGATAAATTTACAATGTAACTTAAAGGATCAAGTAGGTTGGAGAAGGCCTGTTTGACAATAATAGGTTTTATGCCATCCCATCCAGGACTAGAGTTTTTAAAATTCTTAATAATTCCCTTTATCTCATCTGGTGTGGTTGGCGACAAATACATTGAATTTGTATAGACTCCTTGGAGGTAGTCATCAGGTCTCTCTGATATGACTGGTATTTTATCAGCCAGTTCTGGACCTATACTTGTAAAATATTCATTAAATGTATCAGCTAAGCATTTTTTTTTTTTTAATTTACCGTCAATTAGTAATTTGTCATTAGATAAAAATGCTTCCTTCCTTCCTATAATACTCTTTAAGACTATCCAGGTTTTTTTTAAATTACCCTTGTGCTGTTGAAGCTCATGTCGATAGTATTCTCTTTCTGCTACAGTAATAAGACAATTTATTTTATTTCTATATCTTTTATAATTAGTTTCATTGAAGACAGTCGGTTTTTTCAAGTAATACATATACAATTTGTTTTTAGTTCTAATGGAGTGTCGGAGTCCCATAGTAATCCACGGTTTATGTTTTCTTTTCCTAATAGTTGTGTTAGCTAACGGAAATGAATTATTGTATGCAACTAATATCTCATTAATGAATACAGAATAACATTCTTGTGAATCTCTGCATGCATAAACGTCATCCCAGCATATTTTATCTATACTCTCTTTGAATGTAGCAGTAGTCTGCGCATTATATATTCTAGTCGCTATTGTCATTTCTACCTTTGTGCTATCAGTATGTTTAGTGAGCAAAAATATTGGTAGGTGGTCAGAAATATCTGTATATATTATTCCATGCAATTGATAATTTGCACCAATTAAATCATTGCTGTATATATTATCGATGACAGTGGCAGTTGTTGCTGTTATTCTAGTAGGCTTGCTGATAAGGGGTATAAATGCCTGTTGGAACATTGCATCTATGTAATCTTGAGTTTCCGTGTGACTACCATAATTAAGTAGATTAATGTTAAAGTCACCCATTATGTAACACTGTTTATTATCAACCTTGAGAGTTTGTATAATATTGATAACATGTTCTGTGAAAGCAGTAATGTTTGTATTAGGTGGTCGATAGACAACACCTACAGTTGTTTTGTTATTGCATGTCTTAGACCGAGTCTTGATTTCAATAAAAACGCATTCCAGATATTCAGTTATGACACTCATTTCTGGTAATTCAGTACACTCAAGGGACTTACGAACATATAAGGATACACCACCTCCCTTCTTGGAGGGCCTAGTCAAATGTATACTTTTGTACTCTGGCAATTCATACAGATCAAGATTGTCATTATGTAACCAAGTTTCGCTTAGACCGATGACCGAGAACCTGTTATCGATCAGTGACAAGAAATCACCCAATTTGCTAATGTTCTTTGGCAAGCTACGGATATTTAAATGCATAAGTGAAAACTCTTCATCAGAGATATTATTTCTTGTTATAACTTCATTTATATCATCCTCAAGATAATATTTAGTATTTACAAAGCTATCTGTTGTGAGTAAATTACAATCGGGATCTATATTCCGCATTGCAGCATTGCCAGTTTCATAATCTTGTACATCACCTAAGGTAGTATTACGTAATTGGCTCATAGCAATGAAATGCAGTATATACATACATATTCACACGGTACACAATAATGCTTCTATAGCTGCATATAACATTTACAGACCGTTTTATAAAAAACAACGTTATGTGACATCTGTTAAGTTGTAGTAGGTTAGTTAGAATACATGATATGTATCGATAACATATAGTAATAAAGTATATATGAGTAATTAAATAAGACACGAACCATATGTTCGTAAATCTTTATTCGTAAACATGTTATGTCATCTAATTAACCATATCATTTAATTTAATTTTGAAATTGAAACAATCTCCTCTACAGTCAGCATTTGATTATATTATTCATACAGCCACAATATATATCTATATAATAATACAGTCATTTTGTAATTGTGATGTCTAAAATAATATTTAACTTTTGAGATTTTGATGGTTGTGTTCTCTTCAAGGTTTTATACTTGCTACGAGTATCACATCTTCTGAAACTAATCCAGTCCTAGCAGTGTACGAGCCATGATCCTAGCATGTATAATGCATTATTAAATAAATTGTTAGTTTATTATGAAGATGTTTTTTTTAATGTTTTTTTTTATATATATATATTTTTTTTTTACACGAATCATATATTTCATTGCATATATGACATGAATAAGGAACACAAGCAATGTGTTGCTTCGTTCCATTTGATACGTAATGTATACATGTTTCATATTACTGCTACATCTGTGCTATACTTAACATTATGTATCAATAAAGATTATTATTATTATTATATACCTACATGTAGAGCCCCAAAGAGACGAATCGCACAGGCCAAAGCAGCGTTGTTTAAGTCGTTAACTAGTTTAGCTCATTTTTTCTACTAGAAATTTAAAGTTCCTAATATCAATCATGACATGATTTGCAATGAACTGCCATAAGTAATTTGATTCTGCCTTCTCAAATGTTATGTCTGGTAAACACTCAGCTGAAGGCCCAATGTAGATCCATTTTGATTTATAAGCTGGTGATATCAATAGTGTATGTGTTACATATACAAATGCACACATGTTTGCTAATATTGAATATTCTGAACATAAACAAATTTTGTTTTTTAACAGTTTCAAGTGAAGTTTCCCATTTAAGTTGCAAACACATTTCATAATGTTTGCTAAACATACATACTGATGTTATAATTTCGTGTTTGCTTAATGATCTTGTAATTTCTGACGGCATATCCAGCAGACTGTCTTCATATATGGCTACTGCGAACATTGCCTTTTTAATGGGAATACATCACCTATGCCATATATATATATAATCCATTAAACGTTGTACCATTCGATATGTTAACATTAATTTGATCACGATTACCGCAATCGTGTGGATTGTGCCTCCTTCCCGGTCAACCTATTTATTTTGAGAAAGGTTTTGGAGGTTAAGTTGAAAAGGAATGAAAAACACAACAGTTCACAACAGAACGGAACATCAAACAATTTCCCTTGTCTAAGAACCATAGCCAGGGGTAATATCTAATGAGCAGACATAGCATAACTTGCATGTTTTTATTTATCAAATTTATCGTCTCAGTATGGTTTAGATGCACGCCACATGGCGTGATTTTTTAATGGCTAGATTCCAGTTGGTAGTATTCAAAAGCGTAAGCAAGTCATGCGTGTGTTCGGATAGTTGTGTAACGAATACTTTACGTGTAAACGCCGCCACGCATCATAAATTTATACACATAACTTGTATCAGACACTTTCTGATATAACTTAATGCAACTTAGTTACTCAATAAATCAAAGGTGTAACGAGTTATATACATAATAACAACTGTTGAAACCGGATTCTATGCTGTTGCTGTTGCTGTAAATGTATATGCATTATTATTACGTGTTGTTCAATAGATAAGACTCGGTTTTCGATTCATACGTGCCATAGCTATAGTTCGTTAGTCACCGTTAAAGTTGACATGGCCTACCAATATCTAATTAAGAACGTGTATCGGAGTGCCATGATAAGTTAACTTATATATAATAGTTACCTATTTCAAATCAAACCACTGCATTGCAACGTGTACAAAATAGGCGTTTGTTTGCCCTGAATTACGCAAACTGACATGGCCGCTTTTGATTGGTCAATGCCGGTGATGGCTGCCATTTTGTGCAATGAGCCCACATTTACCACGCGACAAACACCAACGTCATTAAATTAAATCCAAATATTACGACTTCTGTAAACGTCACAAGCCTCGGATAAGGCAGTTGTACGAAGATTTACCTGCAGCATAATCCATGATGACTGTTCCTTCTGGTATCCAGTATGACTGCGTAACTCCACATATTGACGACGATACGCGTCGTAGCACATTGAAACCGTCCGCAGTAGTGTCCGTAGACAGATCACCTAATGTCTCGCTTCGTTGCTTCTGTTCGAATTTGATAATGTGTCAATCGCTTCCTGTATCTCAGACACACTGATTACAGTTAGTGACTCTGCAATCGTCTACCAACCGAAGTAAGAAATAATTACAAAAAAACACAGCCATGTAAACACCGGTCACGTGAGATATGCGACGATGCATGTTGTGTGGCTGAACATAGCAAGTTTCTGTTATCAAAAAAAGAGCGCGAAAACGGTAACGATCGTAAACACCATAAAGAAGCGACAGACGCGTGAGACAATTAATGGCCTCGCGCCCGCGGAGTTCTATGTGGTGGGCGATTACGTTCGCTATGTCCACAAAAACATAGCCTTTTATTTATGGTTTGGTATTCCTCACGTATCGCAGGGACACAAAACGATATAGTGGCGCCACGTATCGAGTGGAACATGCATTAATGTTATTTTGGGCATCAGACCCTGGCAACGTGATCAGTTACATATTCGCAACCATGTCACGTCGGTTGAACCGGGTAGGTACTAGCTGCGGTTTTGGAAGCCATCTTGATTCGCTCAAAATAACAAGTCTCATACCACACGTCTTTTGTTGGGTGATGGTTAGACGTAATACAAACCAAACGCATTATGTTTTTTTAACTTTGCGAACTTATAAGCCTACCTTTAGTATTTTCACCACTCTGAGCTTTCTGTATACCGTACCGACCGAAACCACGAATACAAAGCAACCAAAAGACACGCAATCAACATCATATATCCAACATATTCGCAACCAGCATAAACAACCGAAAGACTCGCAACCAGCACAGCACAACCAAAACGTCTCAACTACAGCATGCTCAACCAGCTCACTAAAACTACAACATCTGCAGTTAACATAACGCAACCAAAACATTCACAACCAACATGTCATGGGACATCCAACACATTCGCAACCAGCACCGCCACAATAATTCGCAACCAACTCACCACAACCAAAACAATTCCCAACCAACACAACAGCAACTCACGAATTAAGACAATGCGTTAATTTGTTGACAACATTAATTAGATAAAGTGTTGTAATCTGTTTACGAATCTAGCGAATAAATTAGAATTTTGCGCGTTCTCGTCGCTGCATATCGAAGAAGTGTTGGCTCAGAGCGTCATAAAAACTTCGTGCAGTCTAGCAGGTGATTGTGACTGGCTTGTAAAGTGCTGTCGTCCTCTGCGTAAGGTAGAACAGCCCAAATACATATTTTGTCTTGCATAATATGATGAGCCTGACGAAATTGTATACGATGTTTAAGCGTTGGCCTAATGCTGCGTTCCAGTCACATCGTGTATACCGTGAACACGACTTCGTAACCAATACTTGACACAGTTGCATAAATTTACATTAAATTTACTGGAGGAGCTCGTGACCTTTCCATTTCGCCAAGTCGTGTTTACGAAATAAATGAGCTCATTGGAACGCAGCATCAATGGCGGAACCACTGGAGGGAAATACTTGTCTGGAGCATAAATACATTCCTTGTGTGCATAATTTGTAGGGAAATCCCCTCTCTAGACTGTCAGTGGACGGAGTTCGTAAACAACTTCGGCAAGCCAATAACTAGCATGATTGCACAGACAAAAAAAGCAACTTTTACACGCATAAAAGACATCTGTAGAGGGCTTGCATTGATCGTCTGCTCACTGCTGACAAAACATTAAAAGTGTAACCTAGCAGAAATGGTGTGTGCAGTAAATGAGCGGCAGACAGACATGCATCACACCTAGTGTCGTATCATTTACGACTGCCAACGCATATGCTTCACAAACTCTTACATTTATACCGATTCAACAACGGCACGTTCACTCGACCGTGACTGACACTTCCGGTCGCAGTGGTGCCGACAACACAACGTCGAGCAGACGAGTTACTAAATATGCTGAGTCATTGACGCACGCAACGTGAAAAGTAGCTACAATGTTGCGGGAGAGCCCGGCTGCACGGAGGGGTGAGAACACCGGAGCGTGGGAAACGATTGGGAAATCAATGGTTTATTGAGCTTTATTCCAAGGTGCCGGATCCCGTCAGGTGACGCCATCTTCACGCCATCTTCTCTCTTGCTCATGCGGTCTGGATTTTGGGCGATCTTATACTGAATATTTGGAGGTCACATGGAATTGTTGTAACTGGGTGAAACATGGGTTATTTTTTATAAGATTCATTATCTATACTATACACCACATGCACGTATGCATATTTATTACATATATATATTATATTATATATATATATATTATATCTAAAAATATATTATATATATATACATATATATATAATAGACACGTATGAACGTATGTATGTGTGCATGTATACATGATTTTAGGTGTGTATACTTGTATGTTTGTATGTACATATGTATGTATGTATGTATGTATGTATGTATGTATGTATGTATGTATGTATGCATGTACGTACGTACGTAAGTGTGTGTGTGCGTGTGTGTGTGTGTGTGTGTGTGTGTGTGTGTGTGTGTGTGTGTGTGTGTGTGTGTGTGTGTGTGTGTGTGTGTGTGTGTGTGTGTATGTATGTATGTATGCATGCATGTACGCATGTACGACATACGTGCATCCATGAATGAACGTCTCGTATACCTAGATATTGTAGTAATAGAAATGACATTATCACGGCAACAGAGAGTACGGTGAGAATATCATTTAGGTGTGTATTGCGAGGGCTACTGTCTGGCTCTGTCTTTCGTAAGACGGTTTTCTATTGGTTTTGGTAAAATTCTTAGCAAAACATTGAAAGATGTGATGGATAAAAACAAATAATATAATGTGTTTGAACAACATTAAGAGGACAGTACGAGACATGTCCACACAACATATTGTGCTTGTTTTATTGAAAGAAGAAACACCCCTGTGTCAACAGGCACGGTTTACGGGTAAATCCGTGTCGAATCACCCAAAAAAGTTGGAATTTGTAACCTCACCCCGTCAGATTTATCTGGAATTTTGTTTCTAGGGTGGTTTGGGCTTAAAGAGCTTAATTTTCAAAGATGCGGTCAATCGGACCAGCGGTTTGGGCGTTACAGCCCGCCCATTTTGACAAAAATTACCAAAATTGGGAGGGACGCCCTATATTTGAACGTCCATAAATCAGTAACCACTGGTCCAATGTTGATGGGAATGGCATCGCTGGAATGGAAATTGCCCAAGGATTCCAAATCCGACATTATTTTTATGTAGTAGTAAGATAAAATGTGATGACCTTTTGACATTCATTTTGACCTTGAATTTGACCTTGTTGCCCTCGTGACCTTGAAATAAAAATTTGCCATAATTGTAGTCCAACATGTTTTCTACAAAATATAACAGAACCAGAGGTGTTATTTTCCTCAGTAGTCCACAAAAGCAAATCAAAAAACCTTCCCCATGCAATTTAACTTCAATTTAATTAGTGCGTCATTAAAACCAGATGTGTGAACTACGAATAAGCACGTCTCATTTACCGGTATACTATGCGCATAAGTGCCTTGCTTCTGTATTTGTTAATTCACTTTACTACTCATTTTCAATGCATAGGCCCTTATTTGAGGTTTGGGATATATACTTAGAACATTCCAATATTTGCTATATTGACAAATTTGCCATAAATCATCAATATGGGCATGGCTTCTACAAAAAATTGAGACGGTCAACTGCTAATTTCCATTAATTTTTGTTCAATATGGTCAGTAGTATGTGTGTGCCAAATTTCAGGAACATTCCATGTCTGTTTATAGTTAGTGGGAATTATCCTTAACGGGGTACTAATTAAATTAAAAAGTTAAATTGCACGGAGAAGGTTTTTTTGATTTGTTTTTGTTGACTACTGAGGGATATTACACCTCGGGTTCTGTCATGTTTTGTAGGAAACGTGTTGGGCTATAATTTTGGCCAATATTTATGTCAAGGTCACAAGGGAAACAAGGTCAAATTCAAGGTCAAAGTAAAGATCAAAAGGTCGTCACAGTTTAACTTACCCCTATGTCATTCTCATCAAGATAGGACAAGTGGTTACTGGTTTATGGACGTTCAAATATAGGCGCCCCGCCAATTTGTGTGAATTTTGCCAAAATGGGCGGCCGTAGCGCCCACCGATGAGCTCATCTTTGAAAATTAAGGTTTTTCAACCAAAATCACCCCATAAACCAAATTCCAGCTAAATTTGAGGTGGTCAGGTTAAACACATTGTGTGATTTGAAATGGGATGACCCTTACGATGTATATTAAGCGACAACTTGTAACAGATCGACAAATGCCACCATTTGTCGATCTGTGCAAGCTGCAAGCTGTGCAGTCAAAACACACGAAATCGTTAACAATTGTCACTATATTGAGTACACATGTCACAATAACAATACACATGTTACAATTATCTTTGATAACGGTCATAAACGTCAATACCAAATATCACTTACATCACAAATGTCACACAATGCCAACGATAAATGTCTTAACTACATTTTCTACCGGAGTTACAACATATTTGTTCTTGTTGATACTCCATAACTGGTGAATCACTATTGATACTTCTCCACATAGAAATACCCCACGGCCCCTAATATTATCCATTATATACTGTTTAGACATATTTTCTTCTGGTCTCACAACAGATATACGCAACTGCACGAAGGTCAAACCATAATTTAGATCTCAGAAAGAGTCAGGTGTGTTATCTGAGGCTATATTATGTATCGCCTGGATAACAAGTGGCAATAATAATAATGTTTTGCAAATCCATCCGTGTTTTTGACCGGCAGACATCTGCGAACCTAGAAAAGATCCGTCACATTATAGCGTGTATACGTACGTATACTTTAAGTGAAACTTGTGTCTGTTTTAATGACTTAGTAGGTTAATCAATTAGGCTGATCAATGTAGTAAAATTGTTATTAAAATGTTTCACTATTCAATCAAAAGTAACGCTGTACGTTTTATTGTTGTAGATTAGAAAATATAATGTTTAGAGTCAAATAACGTAACATCCGCCTGGTTATTTGAAAGTTTCAGTTCATTTATAAACTGGTTGTTTGAAAGTACCTGTCTTACACTATTAGCTTGCAATCATAATACCAAATGGTGCATTTGCGAACTGTATCCACTGTAATCACAAGGACATTACATTCTTTAGTATATTTAGGCAAATAGATAGACAGAATGATTGATTGAATGGTGATGTTTTGTGATGTAATTTGCCTAGAAACGCGATGATGTTCGTTTTGTTTTGGAATTATTCCACGTCACATGTCACTCTTCCTCTCTCCATCCCTCCCCCTCCCTCCCTCCTTCCCTTCCTCCTTCCCGCCTTCACTCCCTCCCTCCATCCCTCCTCCCTCCCTCCCTCCCTCCCTCCCTCCCGCCCTCCCACTTTCTCCTCTCTCTCCCTCCTCCTCTCTCTCTCCCCCCCTCCCCCCTCTTTCTGTCACGCTCTCTCAAGTGCACGAATGCAAGCTAAGCAATTTCCCTTTACGTGAATTTGTGTATCAGTTTGTGTATGAATAAAACCAAGACATTTGATCCCAGTAGGTGACTATTTTGAATGAGTTTTTTTCATTCAGTGTACGTAATTACTGACCATTTGGAATCGAGTCGATTGGGCTATGGCTATTTGCGTTAAATCTTACATAAGTAAGGAGCCTGAACGGTATATCTTGTGCGATCGACAGAATATACGACTGCATGCGAACATGCACAACCGTTGTTTGTGTAAAGGGCGTATCAGTATGAAATGTGTATTAATCCGAATCCGTATACCTGTGTATGCTTTACTTTCTCTAGAAGGCGTTACAACATGACAGTTTCACACCAACAGCTACAATAACGAACTATATATTGAACATGTTATATTTACAGTATGTATATTCTCAATGACTGTTGTGTTTGTTTTTACTTAGTGAACGGGATAGCCCGGGTAGGATTTGTTTATACTCGTAATGTCACAATTATTGCACTATATGTTGCACTATATGTAGATTCGTCATGTTGCACTATATGTAGATTCGTCATGTTAGATTCTTGGTCATGGAATAACAGCTGCTAGTCTTATATTAATTATAGTAGTTACAATTATAATGCTGCAATGTTTAGTTTTATTATATATAAAAACAAATGTAGTTCATTTCCATTTTAGATAATAACATGTTTACACAACAAATATCTTTTTTGGTACATACCGTCTTCAAATACGCGCTCTTTTGGCATATGTCATCAACAAAAAACAAACAAATAACATTTTGCCAGTTGTGACAATGTCACATAAAATGCGACGACTTCCTATAAAATTAGTTTGACTTGCTGTGTATGACTTCTATCCAATGTACAACATATATATCATAAACGAAATACAATTAAAACACCCGTGTGATTGCTGCCGTATTCCCGCTGTGTAGAGCCGTATCACACATGTTACAGTCATCGGTGTCGGAACGAGGCGACAGGTCACGGCGCCGCAGCGGCTTCTATATTGTATTCGGGCAGTGGCTTATCATAGTTCTTCTTACCATAAAGCCAGTACGTCTTCATGGTGCCTTTGCCCTGCAACATATATAGCGTCTGCTGTAACTAGTAGAATTATGGTAGTCGATGTCAAATAAGGCTTTAGGAATCGCGCTATATAAAAATGGCGACCTTCCACTTGGTTGACTTCGGCATACATGAGGTGTGCCCTCAATGCTAAATAAGTTTATTTATATTTATTGTGGTAATCATAATTTGATTGATATAATGTAATCTCGTACACTTGTGATAATGGTATAAAGTCTGTGACGTCATACCTTAACCTCAATCTCGCCACGATGCGTCATGATGTAGTCTTGTTGTTGTCGCAAGAGGGCAGCATGCGTCGGTTCACTCATGTGGATCTTTAACGCTACAGCAACATATCAATTGATTACATCGAGAAGATTTGCGTGGAAACACAATAATACGTTTTAGTTAGGAGAACTGCAAACACGCATCACGAGAGTGTGAAACTTGTGTTTCCCTACACTTGGCAACGTTTCTGACATTCACGACTTCAGAAAGATACTTGTACATCTTCTGTTTAATGCAACAAACGGGAGGGATATTTTTGAAATATAAACAGTTATTATTCATACGACGTCATACCTTCGCCGTTCGACTCCATACGAGATGCAGTGTTAATTGTGTCGCCGAAGAGGCAGTAACGAGGCATTGTTAATCCCACGACTCCTGACAGAGAAAAAGAAATAAACATCAGTTGTAAAATAATTACATATTAGGTAGGGCACGCAAATTTTTTTATCAGCGAAGACACTCAAACTTAATTATTTAATCTTATTTATATTAATGTGAAGCACAACCGTCATACTGTCTTCCCTATTGTTACGCAGTATGCTTCACAATATTTCTCGTCCAAAGTGCTTCAGACGGTCACGTTAATGAACGACTTGTATCAGAGTTTTACGTTACACACCGGTCAAACATGGAGTAGCCGTCCATGTGCCACAAATGACACATACGCACTGTACGTATATCGGCCAATGACTTTTTTATCGCCTGTTTGGAAAAAATGAAGATAGCGGACAATACCATCATGTGATCACCATGCAAAGAGATCAGTGGTAAGCACATGTCACCTACCGGCGGCACAGAAACCCGTATGGATGCCAATGCGAAGGCGAAGTCGACGTTCAGGGCAGTGCCTGATGCGGAATGTCATCGTGGCACTGAGGAGGTCCAACGACATGTTCGCTATTTCAGAGGCATGTCTCTCCCCATTAGGCGTGGGCAGTCCACTAGCCACCATGTATGCGTCGCCAATAGTTTCCACCTGGCCGGCGATAAACATGTACGAACGGTTCATATGCTACGATAAATGAAGTAAGCCAGAAAAGGTTAAACTAAAATACGCCAAAATGATAGGAGGTACAACACGCCCACACGAACGCTCTCTCTCCTTAAAATACACCAGAAACTACAAACACGCACACGCACAGGCACACGCAGTCTGTTTCATGACCTGTTCATCTTTAAGTTCGTCCACCGTAGGTAAATTGTCAACACACCTTGTATACATCATGTTTACTAATGATGTCGTCGAACAAGGTGTACAGGTCGTTGAGCAGGTTCACGACCTGGATTGGCGTACTGATCGACGACAAGCTAGTAAAGCCAACAATGTCAGAGAAGTAGATCGTGACGTTCTCGAATATCTCGGCTTCAATCGTATGACCGTGCTTCAGTCGTTCCGCAATTGCCCTGTGTTGACAGGGTACATGGTAAGGACAAACGAAGAGGCACAACAATTATATTGTAATAGTAGGGTGTCTGAGGGATAGTATCGTTATTTTGCCGGATAAAAGCATGACAATTGGACCATATATGTAAAATGTCACGACGAATCCGATTAAATGGGGCTCCACGTCAGATTTTGTGTCCTTGACCTTGAATTTAAAGGTCAAATGTTACTAAATGTGAAATATAACTTTTTTCAATACCATAATGTTTTTGTACATATGTACGAATGTATGTGTGTAATTATGTATGTATACATGTATGTGTGCATGTATGAGTGTCCATGACCTTGAATGTCAAGGTCAATTTTTTTCACCAAGAACATCGTTTTTTTTTTTTTATATGAATATATGCATGTACTTATGCATGCATGTGTGTATGTAAGTATGTCTATATGTGTGTATATCTGTGTATGTATGTAAGTTATTTATCCTAAATGTCAAGGTCAAATCTGAATATATATATATATATATATATATTATATATATATATATATTATATATATATTATATACATATATATTCAAAAACAACGTTGTTTTTTTATGTATGAATGTCATCATCATCATCATTGTATATATGTATATATATACATATATATATTATGTATATATTAAATAAAAACCTTGTTTTTTATGTATGAATGTCATCATCATCATCATTGTATATATGTATATATGTATATATATACATATATATATATATTATATATATTCAATAACAACGTTGTTTTTTATGTATGAATGTCATCATCATCATCATTGTGCAGCCGTAGTGTCCCGTGGTTGGGCGAAGGCCTGAGCATGTCGTTTCCAAATATGCCTGTCTTGCGCTATCCTCTGCCAGATGGTGCCTTTCCAGTACTCGTCTAGTTCGTCTCTCCAACGTCTCGCCGGTATTCCTCGTTTCCCTTCGTGAGGTCTCCATGTTATGATACGCGATGACCATCGGTTATCTCGTAGTCTGCTATTGTGCCCTGCCCATGTCCATTTCTGTCTTCTGATATGTTCTATCACGTCTATGTATGAAATTTGTTTTCTCTCCAGATATGTGATGTTTAAATACTTCTTTCAATCTTTGTTTGTGCTGCTGCTAACTTGTTCTTTGCCTGGATATTGAGTGCCCATGTTTCCGCGCCGTATGTCACCGCTAGAAGTACGCAGGAGTTGTAGAATTGTCTCTTCAAGCAAGTTCCAAAGTTACCCTTGAAGATGTCGCGGTGTTTGGCGAATGCAGTCCAGCCGGCGGTGATTCTTCTCTGAATCTCTCAATGTCTTGGTTTTTGTCTCTGATACTGTATCGCTTTCCCAGATAGACGTAATTTTCAACGTTCTCTATCTGCGTAGTGTATATATTGGTGTGTAATTTTAGCATTACTTTTGTTTTCGAAATGTTCATCTTCAGACCTTGTTTTTTATTTTCATGAGCGAGCTCCTGCAGCATTTTTTGTACTTTTTGCGGTGTAGTAGCGCTTATGGGTATGTCGTGGGCGAAGCGAAGAAGACTGAGATATTCTCCATCCTCAAGCGTCTGGTTTCCCATATCAGTCTTCGGAATGTGCTTTCGAGCGTTGCCGTAAACAGCTTGGGCGATATGGTGTCACCCTGTCGTACTCCTCTCTTGACCTTGATCTTGTTGCTCTTTTTGTGTAGGTGGACTTTCACCGAGCTGTTGGTGTAGATGTCTTTCAGAAGTTCGATGTACACGTCTTCTATCCCCTGTTCTTGAAGGAAGGTCAGTATCGCTTGAGTTTGTACCAAGTCGAAAGCCTTCTCGTTGTTGACGAAAGCGATGCAGAGTGGGATATTATATTCTCGGCACTCTCTTTCAGTTGGTTTACGTCGTGTATGTGGTCTGTTGTTGAGTACCTGCTTCTGAATCCTGCTTGCTCTCGTAGTTGGTTTTCGTCGACAGTCTCGTCTAGCCTATTCGTTAGTATCTTTGTGAGTAACTTGTAGATGTTTGATAACATACATATCGGTCTGTAGTTATTTAAGTCTTTCTTATTTCCCTTCTTGAAGATTATCACAATTTTTGCGTTCTTCCATGCGGTGGATATTCGTCTTTCTGATAATCATTTAGTATCCACCTTAGCCAGTGTCTTCGAGATGGTATCTTCACCTGCTTTTAATGCTTCAATGTTTACATGGTCGTTGCCTGATGTCTTTCCAATCTTCATATCTCTTAGCGCTGCTTCCACCTCCCAAGGTGTTATCTCTGGTACCTCTTTCGGGTCAGTGTGAATTATGGTACTCTGTTCACTGTCATATAGCTCTGTGTAGAATTCCTTTATTCGTTCCATGATCATATCTTGATCTTGTATTTCTCTACCCTGCTTGTCTAGAAGTGCAACCCGTCTGTCTCGGCCTAGTGCTTCTGTTCATCTGGCTTTCTTCAGGCTCTTTGATGCCGTAATCGTTTCTCGTATGATCTCTTGTTTATGCTTCCTGATGTCCTCCTTCGCTTTCTTTTTGATGGTCTTGCATATTTCTGCATACTCTATTTGTTTTTACGGTCGCCGTTATCCACCATTTCTCGTCGTTTCTTCACCAGTGCTCGTGTCGGTGACGATATTATTGTCACTACATGCCTGTTGATTGCTTTGGCTACACTTGTCGAACTTAGTTGGATCATCTCAGTGATGTTTTCGCTCACGGTGTCGATATCGTCTAGTCCTTGTAGTGTCTCGAATCGAGTTGGAATTCTATCTTTTTTGTTCCTATTTGTGTGGTATCTACACTTGGTGGTCTCTTGTTTATCAACTTCTTCCTTTCAGCCTTGACGTCCAGTTTGATGTTGCCCATTACCATTCTGTGGTCACTTCCGATGTTGACTTGACTGATGACAGTATCGTCAGTGACCATGTCTGGCCTGTTTACCAGGATGTAGTCAATGTCGTTCTTCGTTTCTCCAATCTTCTGGAACATGGTATTCATGATTTTGTACTTTCTTGATGTTGCCCATTCTACCATGATGTCGCCTGTTTCGTTTTTCGCACCTGGAATTTCTAAAGTTTCATCCACGTCGTTGTAGAAACTGTTTGTGTCTTCTTCTGAGCATGATGTTGTTGGTGCATATACGTGTACTATATTCAGATTGTAGCGCTTTGTTGTGCATAGAACAAGTTCTGCTACTCTGGGGCAGATGCTGTTAACAATCACCATATTGTCTTTCTATGTTTTGTTTATGAGTATACCTACTCCCGCTTGGCCGTTGTTTGCCGTGGAATGGTATAGTAGGTGGCCGCTTTGTAAGGTAGTGAAGCATTCCTCTCTTCTTCTGACGTCTCCGAACCGGATCACATCCCATACCAACCTGGTTTCCCTAAGTTCTTCCTCCAGTTCTTGTATATGTTCATCTTTTAGTAATGTTCTTACGCTATATGTTGCTATCTCCAGTCTACTTACCTAGCTTGCATATATGCACAAAACAGTTGCCGTGTTGAAGAATACAAATTTCCCTATCATTGCCATTTGACTTTGACATTTCCACGTTGCTGACATGTAACCTTTACATTCACGGTCAAGAACACAGCATCAGATTTGGATCCGGCATGCATGCGTACAAAAACAACGATGGTACCGAAAATAATAGGTTCAGTATCGTTATTATCATATAAACAAAAACAGGAATAAATTGACCTTGACATTCAAGGAAGTGTTGAAATGTTGAAGTGTTGATGTGTTGAAGTGTTGATGTGTTGATGTGTTGATGTGTTGATGTGTTGTGTGGTGTGTGGTGTGTGTTATGTGTAGGCATTCATGGCCCAGATGATGTAATAATAAGACAAACATTCTCCTCAGTTTATTGATGTGATGAGTGATTTAACAGAGAACAGTCACTGCTGCGAACAAACACCGTCCTAGTCCCGATCTATGCAAATGTTGTCGCGTTTTAAATTCATTTTTACCTAACAATGCGTTGGTTGCATCATAGAGTCCGTAACTCTTCCGTTGTACACATACACAAAAACAGTGATGGTATAGCAAAATATATATTTCACGTTCAGTAACATTTGGCCTTTAAATTCAAGGTCAATTCTTTTTCAAAAACATCCCTGTTTTTGTTTGTATAATAATACTGGTAATAGGTAACAAGAACGACATGAGCACTTAGACTAATATACATGAATAATAACATCCACAACACGGTTTTAAAGTATGAAAATATTGATAGTCTACACGTGCAAAATATTTAATTAGGTGCTAATTCATGCAACTTATTGTACAATCGATGAAACTTACCTACTGTAAAAAAGTCAGTGTTTGTACTCACTGAAATAGCGTAACTTAATGACAATGCCCCGGTAGTAGCGTATATGTTATTTCACTTCTCCCCTAGTTAGAAGCGTCTATCTTAATGCAACGGTGTACACGTTTTGTAATCACTCCTCACATATTCGACACTTACTGTGGCAACATCCTGTACAGTAGCATGTCTGTCTTTTTCTTCTCCTCCACAAGTTCTGCCGTACGAACCTCGACCAACTCCTCCAGATTGTTGGCATACTTCTCCATCATTGACAGCATGTTGTCCATGATGTTGAGTTTTCTGCGTATCCACATCCCATGTACATCTCATGCACATATATTTCATGACATTACTTCAAAAGAGGAATGGAACACTTAATGAACGCATCACACGTACTAAGTAAAAAATGTGTTGATAGAGATTGTAGAAGTAAAAAAGTTGTAGAGAATTGGGCAAAATTAATTATATAAATATAGGTGTACCAATGGTGGTGTTCAAATTATTAGAACACTTTGGAAATACGATGAAGGATAATCACCACAAGACTGGATTCCACACACAGTACCAAAGGAATTAGTAGAATTAGCCAATTCACCATCCTAGCGTCCAACTTGATATTGAATGAAAATGTTGTTTATTTATAATGAAAAAAGAGCACTTTTAATTAGTGAACATATTTAAACCGGACAAGGCAGTAGGTGTGGATATATTCAGTGATGGTATAGCCAAAACATGGCCGCCATCTTCGTTCTGCCGTCGCTCTGTGAAATTCCGTGGCAGCAAAACAAACTTTACTCTAAATATAATATCGTCCCTGTTAGTTACAAGATGTGTTGTATCAATATTTATATATATTATATGAAGTAACATATTCCGAATGCTATGCCTGTTTCGCGATATTCATGTTACGCCGAATATGGTTGCCCTGTTTCAAGTGGATTATACTCACTTGCCCTTGTTGAACACTTTGAGACGCTGCTTGATGCTGGCGAATGAAGGTCGTCCATTCGGCTCTTCGAACCAGCAATCTTCCATCAGATGGATCGCCTTATTGTCTACCTTCATTTTACCGATGTTGGCCGGCGGGTGAGGACGGCACAATGGGTCCGTGCCTGACTTCACGTCCTCAACAATGGCTGCAAGATATGTAGAGAGAGAAGATTATGTTATTTGTTCCAACAGAAAATCGCGAATTACTGATATTGACAAACAATAAAATAAATACAGAAATACATGATTACAAAATTATTGAAAATTGTTAAAACAATCAATAAAGAATCGAAAAATTACTACATTTAGCAGTACAACACATGAATATTGCTGTGGAACACGAGAGTCGACTAAGATCAAACATGGAGACACATATTTATAATGGCAATATTTTTACGAATGTTTTCCTTCATTTTTATACAACAAACAATTAATAATACAAAAAATAAATAAAAAAGTAATACTAATAAATATGTATATTGAACATTTTGTTTCTCGTTTTACCTTCATCACAGTCAAATTTATCTTTATTCTCGTAACGTGTCAACGATTTTCAGCTATCAAAGTCAGACTGACTGCGATAGATGGCGACGCGGTAGCTTTGCCTGGTATGACCCTCCGGCCGCGCCCGGGTGGCTCTTTAGGAGACCGTTATATACATGTGACAGTCAGTACCAGCTCACACCTCGACTCATGTTTTCTTTGGTTTTACTTCTCCAGATCGCCACTATTATGGCATTTAAACTCCAGTCAGTCTCACTGTCTACAAACTATATCAATCCCAGTGTAATATGTGATTATTTTGAGTCTTACGATCTGTAATGGCCGATCCCTTTCCGACGTTTTTCTGTTACATCTGGTGTAAGTTCTACTTGTCTGTGCAATATCTGTGTCTTCTTTGTGTTCTTTGATACGGGGTCCTAATACACGTTCATGTTCTGCGGTGCATGTGGTATTGATTGTAGTTCTTAGAGGCTGAGGAGACCGCCCTCTCAGTATAGAAGTATGGCTACAACGTCGCCATCTAGCGGAGTCAGTTTGGTTGAAGACAACTGGGTCTAATAGCGGTCGAAACATAACGAGATAAAACTTAAAGCTGACTGTGAAAACAAATAAAAAGAGAAACAATTTGAACCATTAAGTCTGATGAACGTCTTCATGCAATTTAAAAATATATCTAACAAATTAATTATTAGTGAACAGTTTATTGTGTGTGTTGATGCGTTGATGCGTTGATGCGTTGGGTGTCGTGTGTTGTGTGTTATGTGTAGGCATTCATGGCCCAGTGAAAAGAACAAATAACGTAATAATAAGACAAACATTCTCCTCTGTTTATTGATGTGATGAGAGTGTTATTTAACAGAGAACAGTCACTGCTGCGAACAAACACCGACTTAGTTCCGATCTATGCAAATGTTGTTTTAAATTCATTTTACCTAACAATGCGTTGGTTGCATCATAGGATCCGTAACTCTTGTGTTGTAAGTTGCACCTTGATATTGGTATACTACATGACAATCGGACTTGGAATGCCGCTGTTTTCTATCACGATCGGTCTTGCAATCGTAAGTAAAGCCACACGCAATGGTGTCCGATATAATCACAAATAACACAGCTAGGAATAACACAAAATATCCACAAACGTTCACATTTTAGACATCTGAACTAGACTGCCTGAATGTATCATTCTAATGCTGCTATTTTACAAAGACAATCGAACAGTATTATCGGCTCAACTAACTAGAGAAAGGACAACGAGTATGTACCGACCCTTGGGATTTTCTCCGCCGGGGAATGGTTCTGTGCGAAAGAGAATCTCCTGAACTATGATGGCGAAGCTGTAGACGTCCCCAGCCTGTGTCCCATTCACGGGCATCTCTTCCATCCTCAGTAGCTCTGGTGCCGTCCACAGCATATCTGGTGGCGCAACACTCACGTGACATTCAGGGGACATACCTTTACGATACGCACTACAAACTCTCCATGAAGAGAGAAATCAAGGGCTGCAGTTATCAGCATTACTTCATTTCGACCTAATTTTCGCTGACCATTAAAAAAATTCCTGCTGTTGCCAATTACATCAACGCAATAATGACTCCCTCTGGCAATTCGATTCACGCAGTGTTTTCAATTCTCCCATAGGTAGAAGTTACACGTAAGTTCATACGTATACAACTCAAAACAACTCCCTTTGTGTTTAACCGCACTGCCAATTGGTAGATGATGGGTCAATGATCAAAATGAGGGAACGGATACGGAATGAGGTGAGGACATTTCGGCAACCTGGAGAATGTACTAACATAATTTCCCAATCGTAGCTTACTGATGTATGAATTTGTTTAAATAATATCATAGCTCCTATACTCAGTCACATAACACTATTTCCCAATGTTCAAACCCTCCTTTTCATAGGCGGATTCAGGGGGCGTGGGGACCAGCGCCCCTCTACCTTTGTAATAATGTAATTTGGCGTGCCTGTAGATCTTTCTGAATGAGCCCCGGTGACACTGCCCCCTTGACCCTTGGAAATGTGCCCCCCCCCGTTCGGGTCTTAAGGTTACACATAAACTGAAAAAATAAGGTGAAGATACGGCGGCGAATATATTTTGTTCAACACAGCACCCCCTTCACCGCCATCACTCCGTCTCCCGATGTCACCAGTCGAGCTGAGACAGCGGAGAAGCTTAAGTTACGGCGGCGCAGCAGTTTTTGTGCCTCCCCTAGACTACCCTCTCTGGATACGTCCCTGTTTTTTCATAATAATATTATATTCTCAGTCGCTACAGATGAAACTTTCACATCCGCTTTATTGTCGAGATAATGACGTTGTGCCCTATGGCTGCATGTACATTCTGCTCTTGAACTTTGTAGACTTTCAACACAGTGCAGAGTGTTTATTTATTGACTACTTTGTCCGTGAATGCTTGAGGCTGCACTGGGATGTGTGTTTTGGCAGGTATTTGCAAATTGTTTAGTATTTTAAAGACTTTCATCTTGGAACTTTACAAACAGTGAATTGCACATGTGTAGCTAATGCTGGTGGTCAGTCAAGTGTGACCGTAGCTATCAAAGCATGACAATGAATCTTGTGGACACAAGACAATTCTCAACCAGACTGCAACGCATTTTCTGGGGCGACAGACTGGACCCAATCTCTCGAGTATGTGCCACCAAACGGAGCAAGCTGTACACCATGACCATGTGCTTAATAAACGCCCGTCGGTGAGGAACAAGGTGACACCCCTTTCTGATTACATTATCGAGCATAGCTTTGACATCGTGGCCTTCACTGAAACTTGGTTACGGAATTCTCCTGATGATGACCAGACTATCAGAGCCCTGACAATTCCTGGCTACAGATTTACCCATGTTCCTAGGAGACAACACATGAACACCAGAGCCAGAGCAGGTGGGGTTGCCATCCTTCACAAATCTAACATAAAAATGGCATCAGAGTCTTCATGGAAAGTCAAATAGTTCGGAAACACTGAAGTCACACTTAGTGCTTCGTCAATAGTTGAAACTGGCTGTGGTCTATCGCCCTCCACCATAAAAAATCCACAGTTGGCCTCTTTCTGAGGGAATTCTAAGACTTCCTCCAGCACCACTTGATAAAATCTCAGAACATTCTGATTTTGGGTGATTACAACTTCCTCTATGAGAACCCGTTAAAGGCTGATGCTTCCCACTTCCGTGACATCGTTTCGAATCACGCGCTCTGCCAGCACGTGTCGAGACGCACTCACATGGATGGGTATACGTTAGACTTGGTTATCACCAAATTAACAGACAATCTGGTATCAAAGACTACTGTATCTGACTTCTTGACAGATCATGGCGCTGTCCATTGTGTTCTACATCGGCCAAAACATCAGCCGTCTCGACGCTCAGAGCAATACAGGAATTATGCTGCCATAGACAAACAGATGCTCCGAGTCGACATTGAGGCATCAACTCTGTACCTTGACCTTGCCACCTCAGCAGCCAGTCTCCTCGAACAGTACGACACTGCCATGTCAGCTCTATTAGACAAACATCCATGCACCAGTTCAGATACGAACAATCACGTTTCGTTCCTTGGTTCAGTGGTGACATCTAGATGGCTAACCAGAAGTGACGGCAATTGGAGAGGAGATGGAGACAGTCACGGCTCACAATTCACCGCGATCTCTTCAAAGAGCAGAGACGCCATGTCAATAAGCTCATCTCCTCCGCTAAATCTACTTATTACACTGCAAAGATCACCGACGTTGTATCTGACCATAAACAGTTGTACAATGTTGTCAACGCCCTTTTGATTAAGCCTGAAGCTAGCCTGCCTGGTGGTGGTTCACTGGAACAACTGGCCAGCAGATTCAGTGCATTCTTCCAGGACAAAGTCAGACAGATTCAGGAGAACTTGACGCTCAAGGCAGACCCTAACTATGTGCCTTCATATAAGAGTTCAAGCACTATTGTCAGTTTTTGTTGCCTACAACGGAAGACGCGGTGAGACGCGGTGAGACCTTCAAAGTCGTGTTAGTTAGATTGTCTCCTACCAAACTTTACAAACATTGTTAACGTGTCCATGTCAACAAGACAAGAATTGTGCCAACCAAAATGAAAGCTGCGCTCGTGACGCCTTTGCACAAGAAGCCTTCCTTGGACAAGGATGTCATAAACAACGTCCGCCCTATCTCTAATATGTCCCTTATCTAAAAGTTGACAGAGAGGGTTATGCTGAACAGCATTGCCCACGTCTCGTGCAACAATATACAGGAAAAATTCCAATTCATCTACAAGCCGAATCACAGTACTAAAACTGCACTGATGCAAATCCCGAATGACATCCTGATGACCCTGAACAACAAGAGGAGTGTTGTGTTGATCCTACTTGATCTATCAGCTACTTGATCTATCAGCTACTTGATCTATCAGCTACTTGATCTATCAGCTACTTGATCTATCAGCTACTTGATCTATCAGCGGCATTTGACAATGTAGATTATACGCTGCTGTTGGCTTGCATGAAGAGCGCGGATGTCATCGGCGTCGCGCATCAGTGGTTTGAGTCATACTTAACTTCGATGACTCAGACTGTCTGTCTAGGCCAGACCAAGTCAGACCCGTCGGTGCTGCTCCAGGGAGTGCCACAGGGGTTTGTTCTTGGCCCAGTTTTGTTTACACTCTATACGACCCATTATGCAGATAGTTAGGCGTCACCGACTTGACTTCCATCTCTTTGCCGATGATTCTCAATTATATGTCTCATTTAAGATCAAGGACACCAACGATGTGACTGCTGCACTGGCACGCATCCAAGCATGTGTGGGAGAACTGAAAACATGGATGTCTCATCATCGTCTTCAGCTGAATAACAACAAGACTAAAGTACTAGTGGCTCCTGTGCTAGCGATATTATATATCTTAATGGGAGTCTCCCAACCTTATATATTACTTACGTTATTCATTGTATATGTATCGTATTTATAGATCAAATAAATTAATTCTGAGTTCTGAGTTCTTGTGATCACCACACCAACCTCGGCCAGCAAACACAACCTGACTGATGTCGTCAGCGGTGACAGCGTCCTCAAGCCTACTACCGTCGCTCGCAACCTTGGAGTGATGTTTGACAGTGAACTCAGCGTGAAGTCGCAAGTGTCAAACTGTGCCAGGTAGAATACTTTCATCTACATCGAATTTGTTCCATCAGAGATTGCTTGACACAACATGCCACAGAACTCCTGGTTCACTCCCTCGACATATCGCGACTGGACTACGGAAATGGTCTCCTTAACGGTGTACCTGATCAGCTACTGGACAAGCTGCAGAGAGTCCAGAATGTGGCAGCTCGCGTTATGGTCGAAGCCAGTCACTATTATCACATACCACCCATCCTGGAGACGCTCCATTGGCTTCCCGTCCGGTATTGAGTACAATGTCGTACTGATGACGTTCAAATCCCTTCACTGATAAAATAAGAAGACGATTGAGATTTGCCGGACACCGCTACACACGTAAGGATGAAATGGCATTCAACACCGTCTTGTGGCAACCGACACATGGAAGAACCAAGGCTGGAAGACCAGCAGCAACTTACATGGACTGCTTAAAGGAAGATATGGGTCTAGAGACGGAGGCGCTGAAGACGGCAATGGCAGACAGAGGGATCTGAAGATGGATGATTGAAGCCACTAATGTTCGACCCCAATGGCCGACATGAGTGAGCGAGTGAGTGAAAGCCCTACATCACAGACCTGCTCCAGTTCTACCAGCCCAGCAGAACGTTGCGATCGTCATTAGATTCTCAACTGAGTGTATGCAATGCACATTTCCGCCAGTACGGTGAACGTGCCTTCTCCATCGCTGCTCCTCGCCCGTGGAACAATCTTCCCCACAGTATGCGCAAATGTGACACTTTACACCACTTCAAAATATTCCTAAAGACTCACCTGTTCAAACGAGCCTTTTATTCATGAACTTTCACTGTCGTTTACTGTTGCCGCTCGATTGGACTTTTGACTGATTATTCATTCTATGCTATGTTTTTATGATCTTGAATTTCTCGTGCTGTTTTTTAATGTTTTTATAAGTTTCTTAATTATCATTTTATTGGATATCTGGTGCCACGTTTTTATGATCTTGAATTTTGTGTGCTATATTTTTATGTTTATACAATCTCGACTTTTTTACTCTTTTTGTTTCAGTGCTTTCGAAAAGGGTAATCTGGAATCACGGCGTTTACAAAATGTTATTATTATTATTACCTTCATACTTGCTACTATTGCATGCTAATGTGTATGTCCCATACAAATTAAGGTTGAATGAAAAATATTATTTTAATAGTAAGTTAAAATAAAGTGCTTTATTTCAAACATATTTAATATCCATTTCTCTTTGATTGTTCGCATAATGACCTTTTCATATGATAAACTTTCTAGGTAATTTGCATTATTCCATATTAATGGACGCACGCTCACATACACACGCGCGCGTACACACACACACATACACACAAACACACATAAACACGCACGCACGCACGCACGCACACATAAACGCACACTCATACAGGTATATATGCACACAAACACACACAAATAAACACACACACGCACGCACACACACACACACACACACACACACACACACACACACACACACACACACACACACACACACAAATAAACACACAATACTTATAGTAATGGTTATCGTTATTGTTCTCAACGTTGTCGTTATATTAATTTGGCTCACTTCCATACACCTCCTCCTCGTCCAGTGTTTGTTGTTGTTCAACCTTACGCCTCACTCTGTTTAGACCGAAGTCGCTCACTTTGAGCATCCAGCGGTTATCGACTACACAAGAACTGCTCTTGAGATAGCCATGAGAACGCAGCGGGGTCGTGTGCAGGTAGTGCATGCCCTGTAAATACAACATCAAACATGAATTCATACCAATGAACCACGTCTTGACAGGGGCTGACACAGCACATGCTCCCTCTGCTATTCACATAATATATATACAACGGCATGAGATGAGAAACTCTCGCTATACTAACTTCCAATCAAGCATTTAAAGGACAAAAACCTCCGTTCACCTAGCTTTTAAGCAAGATCTGAATGGACCAATAACGAGAAAGGACATGGACGAGATGGAGCGACCAAAACAACTATGACTGTGTTCCCGCAATTTAGTCAGTCAACTAGACATGTACTTACATTGGCAAGGTCCGTCAGCAGAGATAGTTTAAACATCCAGTCCAACTTGATTTCCTCGACTCCCAGAATGGTCTGCAAGTATACGTGTAAATCGACAATCAGTACGGAGAAACAGTTTGCTTCTTGTTAGCGCGTTAGTGTGTGTGTGTGTGTGTGTGTGTGTGTGTGTGTGTGTGTGTGTGTGTGTGTGTGTGTGTGTGTGTGTGTGTGTGTGTGTGTGTGTGTGTGTGTGTGTGTGTGTGTGTGACTGTGTGTGTGTGTGTGTGTGTGTGTGTGTGTGTGTGTGTGTGAGTGCGTGAGTGTGAATGTGAGTGCGTGAGTGTGAGTGTGACTGTGAGTGTGACTGTGACTGTGACTGTGAGTGTGACTGTGAGTGTGACTGTGTGTGTATGAGTGTGACTGTGAGTGTGACTGTGAGTGTGTGTGTGTGTGACTGTGTGTGTGTGAGTGTGACTGTGAGTGTGTGAGTGTGACTGTGAGTGTGTGAGTGTGACTGTGAGTGTGTGAGTGACTGTGTGTGTGAGTGTGACTGTGACTGTGACTGTGACTGTGACTGTGACTGTGAATGTGACTGTGACTGTGACTGTGACTGTGACTGTGACTGTGACTGTGACTGTGACTGTGACTGTGAGTGTGAGTGTGAGTGTGACTGTGTGTGTGTGTGTGTGTGTGTGTGCGTGTGTGTGAGTGAGTGTGACTGTGAGTGTGTGAGTGTGACTGTGAGTGCATGAGTGTGACTATGAGTGCGGGAGTGTGATTGTGAGTGTGACTGTGACTGTGAGTGTGACTGTGAGTGTGACTGTGACTGTGAGTGTGACTGTGAGTGTGACTGTGTGTGTGAGTGTGAGTGTGACTGTGAGTGTGAGTGTGACTGTGACTGTGAGTGTGACTGTGAGTGTGTGTGTGACTGTGTGTGTGAGTGTGACTGTGAGTGTGTGAGTGACTGTATGTGGGAGTGTGACTGTGAGTGTGTGTGTGACTGTGTGTGTGAGTGTGACTGTGAGTGTGTGAGTGACTGTATGTGGGAGTGTGACTGTGAGTGTGTGTGTGACTGTGACTGTGAGTGTATGTGTGACTGTGACTGTGAGTGTGTGTGTGACTGTGTGTGTGAGTGTGACTGTGACTGTGAGTGTGTGTGTGACTGTGTGTGTGAGTGTGAGTGTGTGTGTGTGTGTGTGTGTGTGTGTGTGTGTGTGTGTGTGTGTGTGTGTGTGTGTGTGTGTGTGTGTGTGTGTGTGTGTGTGTGTGTGTGTGTGTGTGTGTGTGTGTGTGTGTGTGGGTGTGGGTGTGGGTGTGCGCGCGGGCGCGGGCGCCAAAATATATACCAATGCCATATCACATCAGCTTGAGAACCGCGCCGTATGCAATTTACCTTCGGTACATTAAATCTGATTTCTTGTAACGACATACCTGAAGCCGCCCGCGGGAGCAGTATCTCATCAGGATGCACGTGTTGGAAGTCTCGAAGCACGCACCGACGAACTGGTTCAAGTTCTCGTGTGTCGTCTCCCGCATCTGACAACACACAGCACGAAGTTGTCGTGCAGCAAATCACGTACAGTGTAAAACGTCTAGGTAAGCCTGCTGACATATCCGGATCGTAAGACCCCCTTAAGTGCTTTGTATGTATCTCCGTAATACCAGTAAGAATACACAAGAGCTTAACTATATGGAATTCGTAAACCCGAACAAGGAAGAATCTCAAATAAAAAATAAATGTAATTCCCATGTAAGTGTAGGTGTGTGCGTGTGTGCGTGCATGCGTGCATGTGGATAATATATTACATTCCACTGACAACTGTTCTTTCTCTACGTGGAACTGACCCATTTCAGTTCGACGAGGTCACTGCGGTGAAGGTTGACGTTGTCGAGGTTGAGCCACTTTATGGCAACAACGTTACCCTTGTAGTAGCCGAAGTTGGCGTGGGCTGTTTGAGTTCCCTCCACGCCGAGATGACTCCGGCCTTCCATTGACTTCGCCGCGCCCAGCTCCGTACCAAAGCTCTGCATTGTCAGCTGAAGTGAAGCGTGCAGTTCAGTATGCTTGTGTTCGTTTTCTGGCTGTGCTCTTTTTGGGGATGGCATAAGTTCACAAAGTAAAAAAAAAGTCAGTTGTATTGATTCAAACAACCACCCGCCCCCACCAGTACGTGGTGTGGGACTTGCAATTTGGAGCGGTCCAAAATGGCTTCAAAAACCACAGTCTACCGGATTCAATGACTCGACATGGTTATCAATACTTTACCCACATGCATGCTGACCAGTTCTTCTATCCACAAGAGCGTCAGTGTATATATGTAGGTTCTACTTGATAAGTGGCGCCATTATGTGAATTTATTTTCACCGCTTCACGGTGTCGATCAGCCAACCGCCCTACCATGTATAATGCTTTATATTTTGGAGACTACGAACTTATGCGAATACCATTTAACTGAACATTGTAGCCAAAACAATAAACTGATGTTTAAAAGCCTTTACAATACAGATATAGTTCAATTGGTTTAATTAATGCCAATGATAAATTTCCAGTTTTAATATAGAACACATGTGCTTGCAGTAAACTTTAAAGATGTCAATGTTTGACGTATTGCATTGCTGTTTTTGATCAATTATTGCTCCTTAATTGTATGTGAAAAATAGTTATTGTATAGTTATTAAGGTATCATAATGGCACTTGCTAAGTGCTGCTGTTTAAACTCACTTTTGTTGGATCTAACGATTGTTTTCATATTCCGATACAAGAGCGTAGTTGTCCTCATCAGTCAATCCTTATATCAACTCAATCATCGGAAGTCGGACATTCATTATGATTACCACAATTTGATAAGATTTCACTACAACTATAACAGGCCAATGTTAAAACAAGCGTACAATTTGAGTTGTAGCCGGTCAAATGCTACCGCGCTCTACATTTGGCTCATTATTATTGGAGACAGACGGACGCTAGTGAGGGGCGTGATGAGTACGGTCCATTTAATTAGTATGGTGCCAAAGACTACTGTACCCTGCTCGTGCTGATCGTTGCCTTTTTCAAGTTTTTGGCAAAATCTATGTCAGCGAACTTTACTTTCCACAGCATCTGTTTCAGTTCTTCTTCAAACTTGCGCCTCCTGCAATACACAAGAACCATTCGTGTCTGCGTGCTTCGGTGGTGGAATCATTGTTTATTAATTATGTTAGACACAAAGTTGCGGGCGATAGGTCATCTCAGTGCAGAACACTTAATGAAAGTGTAATGCAAGTGGCCAACATCCAGGGATGTCCAGGGTAGGACTTTATTGCGTAGAGTTAGTAAGATATTAGTGGACCGATAGACCTTAATACGAGTTAGAATGAACAGTGGGATTAGAAAGAAGGTGCTGGTTGTTTTAGAGAATAAAACGTTTTCACACTCTGGTGTGGAGTGGCCTACAACTGTCTCCGGGTGCAACTATTTGGCAATAACAAACGAGGTTTCGTTAAATATATCATTACACGTAACCAAACCGCAAAAATGACTTGCTGCGTTCGTCTTGCAACGTGCTTAGGAACAATGTTGTTGTTGTTGCTGTTGCTGTTGCAAATATAAAACAATAACAGGGATAACTAGCAAAATACTATCCTAATATTTAAGATAAATTTATTTTAATCAACAATAAAATGTGTCCACCAGAAGGTAGTTGATCAGGAAGGTAGTGATTAGCAACATTATAATTAAGCCCAGAAGTGTCAAAACATTGCGTAGACACATTTCATTGTATTAATTATAGGCAAAAGGGCAAATGTGAAAACTGAATCGTCCTGCCTACCTGTAAAGCATGAAGCCAAAGAGGCACATGGCGATCACGAAGCAACCCGACACTGTGCTAACAATGATAATATTGTCACGAGCTGCAACATACGAATAGAAGTTGGGACTTGAGAGCCAGTCCTTACGAAAGTAGTAGGACGTTATGATTTGTTATCAGCATATAAAAATAATATTTTTATTCTGTAAGTGGACAGTCTTGTCAAGTGTTTTGCAAGGAATGCCTAGAAACACATGCAAGTTCGAATTGAGTTATTTTATTTGCCTGGATGTGACTGTGCAGTAGTTGTGATAGTGGTAGTCGTAGTCGTAGTCGTAGTGGTAGTGGTAGTGGTAGTGGTAGTGGTAGTGGTAGTCGTAGTGGTAGTGGTAGTGGTAGTGGTAGTGGTAGTCGTAGTCGTAGTCGTAGTGGTATAGTGGTAGTGGTAGTGGCGGGGGTAGTCGTAGTGGTAGTCGTAGTCGTAGTCGTAGTCGTAGTGGTAGTGGTAGTCGTAGTCGTAGTGGTAGTGGTAGTGGTAGTGGTAGTGGTAGTGGTAGTCGTAGTCGTAGTCGTAGTCGTAGTGGTAGTGGTAGTCGTAGTCGTAGTCGTAGTCGTAGTCGTAGTCGTAGTCGTAGTCGTAGTGGTAGTGGTAGTGGTAGTCGTAGGCGTAGTGGTAGTGGTAGTGGTAGTGGTAGTGGTAGTGGTAGTGGTAGTCGTAGTGGTAGTGGTAGTGGTAGTGGTAGTGGTAGTGGTAGTCGTAGTGGTAGTCGTAGTCGTAGTGGTAGTCGTAGTGGTAGTGGTAGTGGTAGTCGTAGTCGTAGTCGTAGTCGTAGTAGTAGTCGTAGTCGTAGTCGTAGTCGTAGTGGTAGTGGTAGTGGTAGTGGTAGTCGTAGTCGTAGTGGTAGTCGTAGTCGTAGTCGTAGTCGTAGTCGTAGTCGTAGTCGTAGTCGTAGTGATAGGAGTAATTGTAGTCGTAGTCGTAGTCGTAGTCGTAGTCGTAGTCGTAGTGGTAGTCGTAGTCGTAGTGGTAGTCGTAGTCGTAGTCGTAGTCGTAGTGATAGGAGTAATTGTAGTGGTTGTGGTATTGACGGCGGCAATAGTAATCATAATCGCCGTGTGTAATTTGTAGATTTCTAAGCCACAAATATCGTCAGTGCGGCTTAGCATGTTAAACCCGTCAACGTAATTGTTTAGAAAACTAATATTGTTTAAACTAATATTTTCAATTTTGTTAAAACTAATATTGAAACGCAAATATAATAGCTATACGTTAGTATGAGTTGTGGTGTAGGAGCCCACTGACTTACAAGTTGTATCCTTGGGGCAGAACTCGTTGAAGAAACCACAAGGGGGAGAGTCCGGTGGTGGCTTGTTGTTAGGTGTGTTCCATGATCCGGGCTTTGTTGGTTTGAAGCGCTGCAACACAGGGACAGAAACACCATTATGAACAAACGTGATACAACCCGATAGTAAGGGAGCACAAACAAACTCTGTCTTTGTTGTCCACTATATATCATTAGCAACGAAACAGTGAGATTTTAACAACAAAACAGACAAGATCTGATCATTTAGGCATCAAGTCGATCCTGCGATCAGAATCGTCCTAAAAATATCTCCAAGGTAAGACTTAGAAACACCAACTGATTATGGCTGTCGTGAGCTTGTTTAAATAACTGACGCCGTACTGCTAAGGAAATTGAGTGACACTTGTTTTGCGGAGCACGAGTTAGGAGTAACGTAACAGAACCTAAACCAACACTGACACGAAAGTGGCCAACTTACGTATGTTTGTAGAATGTTTAGCATCTAATCATACTAAACAAAATTGAGTAACATATATTGTAACGTTGATTTACATTATTACTCCTGTCTCACATTTGTCGGACGTGCTACATTCCACTGGCATCGCTAGTTTGCACGGAGCATGGTCAACAATACTCCTAAGACTATCACCCGAGTCATACATTAAAAAAAAAACATCCACATAATTTTCTATGTTAGTTTCTTTCTTGGTTTAGCTACTGTCCGCCTCCATCTGAGAGTATATGCCAACATAAGACACCAATGAGGACATTGAAATGTTCTCTCCCCCGATTGTAATTATTTTTCTCTGGGAGTTCGTTCAAGAGGTGGTGACTGGTAAGATTAATCTGTGTTTGAGGATGTACGGCAATGTTGCAACGCTCGAGATTTGTCGACGGTTGGTCGACACTTACCTTGCCCTGTGGGTCGGTCATCCTTATCTCTGTCCACACTTCGAAGGTGTCAGCTCCAGGGCGGAGATCCCACACCCAGTAGAAAGGATGACGGTCACCGTTAGTGTCCATCACAACGTGTCCTGTCGCACCTGCAACAAAATCGTCTTGACCAACGCACGCAGCATAATTCACGCATACACATCGACAACGTTTAAATGTGTGCGTGTGTGTGTGTGTGTGTGTGTGTGTGTGTGTGTGTGTGTGTGTGTGTGTGTGTGTGTGTGTGTGTGTGTGTGTGTGTGTGTGTGTGTGTGTGTGTGAGTGAGTGAGTGTGAGTGTGAGTGTGAGTGTGTGTGTGTGTGTGTGTGTGTAGGTGAGTGTGTGAGTGAGTGAGTGAGTGAGTGAGTGAGTGAGTGAGTGAGTGAGTGAGTGAGTGAGTGAGTGAGTGAGTGAGTGAGTGAGTGAGTGAGTGAGTGAGTGAGTGAGTGAGTGAGTGAGTGAGTGAGTGAGTGAGTGAGTGAGTGAGTGAGTGAGTGAGTGAGTGTGCGTGCGTGCGTGCGAGCGAGCGAGCGAGCGAGCGAGTGAGTGAGTGTGTGTGTGTGTCTGCTTGCGTACGTGATTACGTGCGTATTTTATACCTTATATGTGGTAACAGCCGTATATGATGTTTTATTTATTAATGAATCAAAATATAATATTATATTTATATGTAGATTAAGTTTGATTAAAACGCTATTCTTATGATTACATGTGCATATTAGTTATCTGTTTACGAAAACATATTTTATTTATCGTAATCCAATGTTATACACATGTATTTGTTTATTTGATTTTTCGTATGATTCGATGTACGGTATGTTTGGTGTGTATACTCCTTCGAAATGGCCTGGTGCCCGATATATGGCGGTCACCAAATGTCAGTTGCAGTAATACTAACGATCGTAACAATGACAGTTCAATTTGATTTGATTATTAACCTGAAGCTCAAGAACAACAGATATGGTTGCGTTTCCCAATATTTGTCAAAAGGTCTGCGTCTCCTTTTTGTTTTTGTACAAATAATCGGTTTGATTAAAGTAATTGCGATGATTTATTCACATGCGTATTTCCTATAACATTCGACTACATAATGCATAAAATGGCACACTTGTTACCGTCATTTCAAATAATTTTCGTATCACAGGAGAGGGTTATCTCCCACCCACCCACCTTCTCCTTCCTTTATTTTATCTCGTGCCGAAGTATCACTTCCTTCTAAATCCCTTAACTTCACACCTCTTTATATTTGCTTATTAAACATGAGTAAACTTGGTTACATCTTCACAAGAGTAGCATCTGGTGACGTTGTTATTTACCACTGACGATATAATCATGAAAGCAGTTGCATTCAGTCATCGATCACTCCGTGCATTATGTTAAGTGTTACGTTGTATATTAAAGGTTCTTCGATTGGTGCAGTATTATGTTAATGTTGTGTCCTTTGCTGTGCATTCTGTACGTGTTAGTTGCATTTGCCTACCGTCAAATTCTTTCGTCTTGGCGTTCGCAAACATGAGGCTTCCATTGCGAGGGTCCCCTCCTTGAGTGATGGTGTCATTCAATGCGAGTAGATACAAGTAGACGACGTCGAAAAGGAACAGCGAATACTCGGAGCCCTACAAATACAGACCAAGCCAGAGAGACATTAAACTGTTATGCAGTATAAGGAATGTAAGCGTAAGTTTGCAAAGCCCAAAAACATTACGAAGCATTACGAAGGCGGAGTGGTATAGTTGTCACCGTGTATCGGGGTGGAAACACGTGGCTACGTTCACCTAGCGAGTGAACGGATGCTAACAAATAGGCAAATTGACACTAACAGCAATTTGTTATCATCAAAATTGCAAATGCTACACCACGCATGGGCTAAACGTATAACATTACAAGAATATACCATGAACTACGAGTTGCACACTATGCAATGCCGACGTAGGATGTGAATGTGTTAATTCATGCCAAAAGAACACAGTTGAAATATTATACTACGAAGAGAATGAGGAATAAGTAGCTCGATTAATAACTCGGGTAAGACCATTTCGGACATATTGATTCTGTAACAGCGCAACTTCGTCGCTTCAGGCGATGACAAAAAGCCACGGCTATAAGGATGGAAATACAACATCGATATCCAGCAAACATAATTTCAATATAAATCGACATAAACAAGTGTAACGAGTTTTTCCATATACGTTATCTATCACTCATGTCCTTTCTTCATAATGCCAGATATTTATAAATCAATTATCAAAACACGCAGTAACAGATGGCCGAATAATCTGGTGATTTTAACTGATGTACGCGAACAAGCTCTGAAGTATTATCATTTGAATAGTGTAGTTGTAGTACGTCTAAGAACGGATACCTGCCATTATTGTAGGAATAAGTGTAACACAAAATGCTACTAAAATGTTTTCCATTGTTAGTTATATATACCTTTAGTCTAACTGTGAATCACGAATCAATACAGATATGCAAAATTCAGTGTGTGCATATTACATTGTTTTTGTTTCTCAAAACGACCATATTTTAGGGAGGATGTAGGCCAGCGTTACGGAGAGTTAGTCTAAAAGGTATAAATTTAGCGTGCCATACTTTACGAATTGCTCCTATGTATGTATATAGACTAAGTACGAACGCACGTAAGTAAGTAAATAAGTACGTAATGTACGTAAATGAATCCACAACGCAGTACCTTCTGTCCTGATTCCAGTGTCTTGTTATAGTTCCACGGCGGCTGCGCCATCTTGACAGGAATCATGTTACGAAACTCGTCGACTTCCGGTCCGGCCAAACCACCAACAGTAATCTGAAAACGGTTTTCTATGTATTCAGTAAACAGCTATACTATTGTGAATTATAGGGACATTCGGGTCAACGCAACTAAATCATACATGTATAGTAGATAGGATAGATATGAATGTGCAAACAAACAAAAACAAATACAAGACTTCCATTTTATGCTTGTTTATTGACTTGTGATAAACGTAGCATAACAACTAGGAACTTATCAAACAGTTCGGACCGAAGACCAGGGATTGGTTGCTGCACTTTTTCAACAACTGTGTCACCAACAACAAACATTCCTAAGCTTTGGCGACAGGCAAAGGTAGTGGCAATCCTGAAACCAGGAAATGACCCATCTGAGGCAAAGAGCTTTAGACACATCTCCTTGCTGTGCCACACCTACAAACTTTTCGAACGACTGATCCCGAACAGGCTCGTCCAACAAGTTGACGGGAAAATCATTCCTGAACAGGCCGGCTTCCGTCAGGGGAAGTCGGGCACGGGTCAGCTGCTAAACCTGACTGAACATATTGATGATGGTTTTGAAAAAAAGCCCAGGCACAGGAGATGTGTTCGTAGACCTATCGGCAGCGTTATACACCGTAAATCACCGGCGTCTCCTTGTAAAAGGGTTAGAGATGACTGGTGATCTCCACATGACTAACTGTCCTAATATGCAATATGCTTGAAAACCGGCGACTTTTCGTGGTATTAGATGGAAAGAAGAGCAGATGGTGAAGACAAAGAAACGGTCTTCCCCAGGGAAGTTTACTGGCACCAATGGTGTTCAACATATATATAACTGACTAACCAATCCACTGCGAAAATCGTGCTTCATATATGCAGACGACTTATGTATAACATCCCAGGACAAACACTTTCACAACATCGAAATGACACTCACATCAGCGCTGGGAAACATGACAACATACTAAAAATTGAATCAACTACACGGAAACCCATCCAAAACCCAGGTGTGTGCCTTCCATCTGAGGAACAGAGATGCAAAACTTCAACTAAATGTTATTTGGAATGACATCAAACTTGCGAACACAGCATCACCAGTGTATCTTGGCATCCTCCTAGACAGAACAAAACGCACAGCTGTAAAACGAAACAGAAGGTATATGCACGGAACAGCATCATCCGCAAACTTGCAAACTCGAAATGAGGAAGTAGAGCATCGACCCTAAGATCTAGTGGCCTAGCTCTCTGCTATTCCACCGCCGAGTATGCATGTGCTGTCTGGGCGAGATCAACACACGCAAACAAGCTCAATCCGGCCCTACATGACTGATGCCGAATCATAACGGGTTACCTGAAACCAACCAACAACGAGATCATACACCTGCTGGCTGGCATTGCCCCACCGGACATCAGACGGACTGTTGTTAGCAACACAGAAACAACAAGACCAGAAACTGACATAAAACATCAACTACACAACCACGTGCTTGCAACGCGCCGATTAAAGTCACGGAAAGGCTTCGTGAACAACACGACACCGCTCAACTCAATGTTCAGCAGCACCAGACTAGACATGTAGGAAATGCGACTGCAAGAAACACTAGCAGTCGTCAAAATAGAATTATGACCAGCTGAATCCCAATCAGCAGGGTCTGACCAACCTTGGCTCTGCTGGCGATCACTCAATCGCCTGCGCACCCGAGTCGGTCGCGCAAAAACAACCATGAAGCAATGGGGCTACATCTGCGGAGAAGAGCAGACAATGCCCCACCTACTCTGCTGCCGACTGCTGGACGAGCCGTGCACACACGAAGACCTGGCAGTCGTCATGGACCGGGCTAAGACATGCGCCAAGAAATGGCAACACATCGTGTGAAGGATACGACAAGAAGAAGAATTGGCTTGTACCTGGGCTTTCCACAATAATGTACTATTAAAATATTACCAACAATATCGAAAACCAAATAATTACATCCATAACATGTGTAGCATTCATGTCAAAACATGCATGAATGCAAGTTATACCAACATGACTAAAAGGAAAAGGGGCATCAAAATACGTCACAAAAGGAACACATGATGTTATCCAACATTGCATTCGGTGGTGATACCTCGCATGTGTTTGACAACCTACGTGTACAACCGACTGGTAGGCTGCTTTGGCTTCCTGGTCGAATTTGTCGTTGCGACGCCACGGCTGCCAGACCGTAGCCTCGGGCAGATGGTCGATGGTGAAGAAGACATAGCTGCCGTCCGTCATGCCACGTCTCGAGGCCCGCAGTAGAATTCGACGCTCGTCGGGAGAGGACGCGCACAGTAGAATGACTGCGAAGAAAAGGTATGTCCTCATGTAGCCCGGTGCCCAGTCCTTAGGATTCATATGAGATCAGATATACAATAGATGATATAACACACACACGTGCATAAACACGCGCACACACACACTCGCACATACACGACCACACACTCGCACGCAAGCACGCACGCACACAAGCACACACACACACACACACACACACACACACACACACACACACACACACACACACACACACACACACACACACACACACACACACACACACACACAATATGCATCTTAATATAAATTGGATTACAACTATAACACAAAACAAAAAGACAAAACAGTACAGTTAAATAAGTATTGCAGAATGCTTCTTTAGACGGAACCTCTAGCGTCGACAAAGATTCAAGCAGAAGGAATCGTACTTACTTCTTGAGCGCTGTTTCGCCCTGTCTAGAAGGTATTCAATCTTTTCGTTTGAGATGCCATCGTAGATCTTCATCCAGTCCTCTAGCCGCATTCCTTCCTCCTCAAACTGAACTTCCAGAGACCTGAATAGTCAAGCAGAAATTGACGATAACCCGGACGTGTTGGTTAAAAAGCCTATTTATGTTTTAAAATGACCTGGTGGGTGCCTAGAGTAACCATACCAAATTCAACCAAATTTTACGAATATGGAACCTTCGGTGTTTCGGTCCAATTTCGAGGCTTCTATTTGTGTTTACGTATGCTAACCATATCATTATTTTTAAGTCAGTCTGTCGGACAAGGCCGCGAGATGCGACTGGAATATAGATAACAAAAAAGTTTCTGGAAAGGTATCTGTGTACAACAATATTTGTAATTGTTTCGTTTATTGATCAATGCATACACACACCCGCATACACGCACACGAGCACACACGCGCGCACGCATGCACACATACACGCACACATACACGCACACATACACGCACACATACACGCACACATACACGCACACATACACGCACACATACACGCACACATACACGCACACATACACGCACACATACACGCACACATACACGCACACATACACGCACACAAACGCGCACGCACAAACACACACTGGCCACTGGGGTGTTATTCGACGGCTTACAAGATTTAACACAGTTAAAAAACTAAATGTACATAAATAATTGTTTCGTCCGATATGTGGCACCACTTATACGCGAACGGTAGAACCACCTATTGGATCGATTTAATTACCCCTCCCCCCAAACACACACGCCCAAATGTTATATTATTTGAAAGTTCTACATCTCCCCGTCCCAGAGGGGCCTATCTTAGGGCTGCCAAGTGGTGCAGTAAGCGTGAATCCAAGGCCAAACAAGGTCACCATCGAATTATGAATTGTCGAAATTGTGCCCTTCCGCAATCGTCTTAACATTACAATGGTCGCATATCTACTTTACTTAATAACAAAGATGGCCAAGTAATATCTTTTAGAAAGCTTATTGCCTCCCTGTGAAAATTAGGCACAATATGGAGGTGTTACTTGACATGGTACGAGTGTAGCTAAGGTCAAACAAAGTCTCCGTGAAATGTTGAACATAATAATAATAATACTGTATTTCTTTTGCGCGCCAAATGTCGAGTCGCCGATGCATTTCTTCGTGATGCCTTGGTGCATGGTCCTGGCGTAGGCGTCCATCACGCTCTCGTGACTGCACAAGTTCTGCCAGATAAGACGGCGCTAAACCATGAATACATTTGTAAGTCATCACCAACACCTTGAACGCAATTCGATTCGCAACCGGCAGCCAATGCAGTTCCTTTCACACTGGTGTTACGTGGTCATGTCTGTTGACTCGTGTTACTAGTGTGGCTGCATTGTTCTGGACTCGCTACAACCGAGCTGTCTGGGATAATGGTAAGTTGTGCAGGAGTGCGTTGCAATAGTCCAAGCGAGAGGTGACCAGTGCGTTGACCGCACTTTTCGCGGCTTCAGCTATAAGATAGTGTCGTATTGATGACAGTCTGTGCAGACACTAAGCGAGGCGAAGGACGTCGTCGTTTGTCTACCGGTGGCTAGGATAGATGTGACTGAAAAGGTAGAGAAGGCATTGGGACATGGCAAGGGAGGGTCTATACTAGTACACGTAGGAACAAATAATGCACACAGGGAAGGAACAACTGGGATAGTACAGAAGTATAGACAGTTAGTGATGAAGCTAAAGAAGACAAGAGTTGAACAGATTATTCTCTCAGGAATTTTGCCAGTAATGGGAGGAAGGGGGCAACGTATAGAAACTGCAAGAGGATGGCGAGCACTAGTTGAGCAGATGTGTGAAGGAGAGGGGATGGGATTCACATATTTATGGGGATACTTTGTTGGGAGGGAAGATGTGTACATGACAGATGGCCTCCATCTAAGTGGAAAGGGACAGCAGTTTTCTCAGAGAACCTGCTGTGATCTGTTGACAGTGGGACAGGTTGTATCTATTTAAATTAGATTCGCAGGGGGGACTCACAGAGAAGCCTGAAACTGGAGGCATATATAAAGACAGCACAAATAAATCAACAAAGAACAGTCTGGAAAACTCTTCTGAAGCTGGTTATAAATGTGTTTGTTTAAATGCAAGGAGCATAGTAAACAAAAGAAATGAACTAAACATTATGGTAGAAGATATTGGCCCTCACGTAATAGGTATAACCGAATCCTGGACCACCACCGATATATTAGATGCCGAATTGGGACTGACATTATATGTAATGTTTAGGAAATATAGAATAGGAAGAAAGGGAGGTGGAGTTATTTTATATGTTAAAGAATCTATCCAAGTTTATGAAATAAAATTAGAAAGAGAAGCAGATTGCGAAGAAGCTGTTTGTTGTAACATAGTTACAGGAAACTCAACGTTAACAAACATAAGCATAGAAGAGAATTAAAAATACAAAACACTATAAGGGAAGTAAGCAAACGGGACTGTATTATTGTGGGGGATTTTAACCACGGGCGTATACAATGGAAATCTCTACAGAGTATGGGGAGTGAGGACCACAAGTTTGTTGTTTTAGTTCAAGATACTTTGTTTTCTCAACATGTGCTAGAACCAACCAGTGGTGAGAATGTGTTAGACATAGTTTTGTCCTCACATAATGAATTAGTTGACAATGTCAAGATATGTGAGCCACTGGGGAGTAGTGATCACAACCAGATACATTTTACCATCAAAGTAAAATCAGAAAGGAATAGTAAAAAGCAGTATAGGAGAAATTTCCACAAAGGAAGGTATAAAGACATGAGAAAATATTTAGCAAAGATAGATTGGAATAACACACTAAAAAATAAGACAGCAACATAATGCTGGAATATATTAAAGAGTGAAATTAAGTGCATAGTCGATAAATTTGTACCCTTCAAAAACAAGGGAAACGGTCCAAAAAGAAACACTTATCGAAAGAAGCCATTAGAAAAATTAAGTATAAACAAATGATGTGGATGTCATATAGATGTACTGGAAATGATGAAGACTACAACATTTATAAAGAAGCACTTAATCAAGTTACAGCTGAAATTAGAAATTCAAAGAGAAGCTATGAACAACAATTAGCTAGTAATATAAAACATGACAGCAACAGTTTTTATGCGTATGTTCGAAGCAAACAGAAAGTTCAGGATAAGGTCGGTCCTCTAGAAGACAGAGCTGGAAATATAATATCAGAGGGATTCTTAATGCAGAAGACATGAATGAGTATTTTAGTTCAGTGATTACCAGGGAAGATATTAGTTCACTGTCAGTACCAGAGGCTAAGTTCAAGGGGCAGATTCAGACTATTTAGGACAGTTAATTGTAACCCCGGAAATGGCAGCTAAGAAAATAAGGGCTATGAAGGATAATAAATCACCTGGAGTGGATGGGATTCCGCCCAAACTACTATTGGAAATTGTAGAACAAATTAGCGTACCGCTTGCAACAGTATTCAATTTGTCATTAGAAGAGGGAGTGGTTCCTTTAGAATGGAAAGAGGCAAACATTATACCGTTATTTAAAAAACATTCGAGAAACAAGTCAGATAACTATAGACCAGTGAGTTTAACATAAGTGATTTGCAAATTATTAGAAAGACTAATTAAAGATCACATGGTGGATTTTCTTGTTAAACATAACTTGATAAACCCATCTCAACATGGGTTTTTAAAAGCGAGATCATGCTTAACAAATATGATATGTTTTTGGAAGACATCACTAAGTGGGTAGATGAGGGATCACCAGTAGATATCGTCTACTTAGATTTTCAAAAAGCTTTATACAAAGTACCACATCAAAGATTACTGCTTAAACTTAAGGCCCATGGCATAGGAAATGGTATAATAAACTGGATAGAAAAATGGCTGGTTGACAGAAGACAACGTGTAGTAGTTGATGGGGAGGCTTCAAACTGGAAATCGGTATTGAGTGGGGTTCCACAGGGATCAATACTAGGACCTATATTATTCTTAATATATATCAACGATTTGGATGATGAAATAACAGACAAGGTGTTGAAATTTGCGGATGATACAAAAGTGTTTAGAAGGATTAAAAGTGACGGAGATAGACAGCATTTACAAGATGATCTTGACAGGTTGATCAAATGGTCTGAAAAGTGGCAAATGCTGTTCAATTTTGGGAAATGTAAATGCCTCCACACAGGACATGGGAACGAAGAGGTAGAATATACAATAGGGGTACTGTACTGAGTACTACTGTAAAAGAAAAGGACTTAGGGTTAACCATTAGTGCTGATATGAAGGTTTCAGAGCAGTGCGGAATTGCAGTTTCAAAGTGAAATCAAATCCTTGGATTAATTAGGCGAAATATAACGTATAAGGAAAAAGAACTAATAATACCGCTGTACAAAACAATAGTGAGGCCTCATTTAGAATATTGTATACAAGCGTGGATAGATAGATAGATAGATACGCTAGAAATAGTACAGATGAGAGCGACTAAAATTATACCAAAACTGAGGGATTTTAGTTATGAAATTCGCCTAAAAGAATGTGTTTAAAATAATAAATGGTTATGAAAATATTGATAGAAATATTTTTTTCTCAGTTAAGAAAGATAGAATGACTAGAGGACATGAAGTTACATTAGCAAAGGAGCAGTGTAGATTATATATAAGAAAGTTCTCATTTTCACAAAGGACTGTAAATGAATGGAACATATTATCTGCTGATTGTGTGAGTGCTAGTAGCGTGAATATGTTTAAAAATATAATCGACACACACCTCAGAAGGGCGGGATACACATAAATAAAAGGGTTGGACTATCGATAAGCCAAAGGGCTTCCTTGTCCACCTAGAGTTAATTCTCTGGGTGGCAACCTTGTTAAATCTTGTTAAATCTAGATGGTAGTTACATGCAGCAGTTGATTCATGAGAATTCCCAAATTCCGTATGCAATCTACTAGTGAAATTGTATCGTCTCCAATGGTCATAGAGCAACCTCCGTACATTTTGAGATGATGTTTTGATGTAAAGATGGTCATCATAGTTTTTTCATCATTTAGTTTCAGCATGCACAGCGCCATCCATCGCCTGACTTCCCCAATGCAGTATGTGAGTCGCCTCGTTGTTTCCACTTGTACGACACATATAGTTGAATGTCACCAGCATGCATAAAATATACATATACAACCATTTATACTTTACGACGTTTGCGGGATGACACAATTTCGAACATTTATCAGTTGACGGTGACTCTGTTTTATCGTGGCTCCACACCTATTCCTTCAACTGACAGCTCCATGTCGTATCTCATTTTGACGGGGAGATATGGTTCTTTCACACAATATTTGGCTCGCACATATCAATGAAGCAGTTACAAGGTCATTGTAACTTTATTACTTTCGCGGTATTACAAAATATCGAATGTTTATCATTTCACGGTTACCTTGTTTGACCTTATCAGCACTCATACCACATCAGGTAACACCTCCATATCGTACCTAATTGTGACGGGGAGGCAATAAACTTTCCAAAAATATATTACTTGGCCATCTTGTTATTAAGTTAAGTAGATATGGCGACCATTGTAGTATAAAGACGATTGCGGAAGCGCACAATTTCGAAAATTCATAATTTGACGGTGACCTTGTTTGACCTTTGAGCACTTTTTGGGGATTTGCCGCTCGCCTATTATACTATTAATCCCCCACCGATACGACTGCGAGTACCTGGAGACGTAGTCGCAGAAGACGTGCTTGTTGCCGACCGGTCGGCGAGATATCATCACGATGCGCTCCCATCCGTAGAACTTGAACATGTCGACGATGGCATAGCTGAGCTTGTTGAAGGGCGGTCCCATGCGGATGAGGGTCGTATAGATTGATTTGTCGATGAGCGCCGGGTCACTCGACGCCTGGGAGAATATCGGCAGATTCCAGAAGGACGCCAGCAGGGCGGACGGCTTCGTGGCTACAGCAGCGATAATTGACAAATGTTAAAACGAAAGTGCCGTGCATAGGAAATGACGCAGATGGAAATTGGAAAAATAGGATGTTACGTTAAAAAGTATCATAACCATATCGGGGGACATTAGCCGTGAAATGAATGAATTTATTGACTATAGACGGGTCTATGTGTTTTTGAGAGAGCAAGGAACGTCGACAATATAAACACAGCAACATATGCATAAACATCTGAATTGATGGTGACTCCAACATTAAATAAGTTAATTATTTGTCTGGTGATTTCACAAAAACTACTTAAAATGTTGCCCAAACGGGCTGATCTATAATTGTAATGGATATTAAGTAAGTCTGCTTTCTCGCAAAAACGAAGTTAGAATGAGGCGAGACAACAACAAAAATTGAATTGAGGAGGTACTTTTGGTGTTCGCAAGATTCTAATTGTTTTTCAACGCAAATTTGTTTTCACCGTTGATTTGGTGATAAACACATCACATGCTACTTTTGAACATAATATTACGCCTCTCTTTTCGATTCATATTATTATTTTCAATCATACATATTAGAGACACACGAAGAGGGGGGAGAATAATGGGGTGAGACAGAGGGACGGAAGGAGAGAGAGAGAGAGAGAGAGAGAGAGAGAGAGAGAGAGAGAGTGTGTGTGTGTGAGAGAGAGAGAGTGAGAGTGAGAGTGAGAGTGTATTTTTGCTTCCGTGAAAGGTGGTGTAATTGGAGGGCAGATACAGGATTATTTTCTGACCCCCCCCCAATAATTGGCAGCACGGCGGCGAAAAAATTTCAACAGCACACTCCCACCGACTTCCGATGTTGTAGTTGAGCCAACCGAGCTCTCCGGCAGCCCCTCCCCAATATGAATTTCGTTTCTGCGCCACTGCCAACAGATGCAGAGAGGCGGAGAGGCGGAGAGACGGAGAGACGGAGAGACGGAGAGATGGAGAGACACAGAGACGGATATATAAAGAGACAGAGAGCGCTCGGGGAGGGGGACAATAAAAGCAAGATACTTCACGCAACTGACATTCTGAGCAGGGCGGTCCGATGATAGCGTCCACGTCATACATGTCTCTCAGTATAACCGTGTTCCCAGCTCCGTACTTCGCTTTGCAACGATCATCTCTATATATCACCCTGCAAGTAGAACATAATATGGTCAAATAAGTATATCGTATTTTAAAAATACATTAAAAATATGTATGTTTAACATAGAAAATAGCATGCGCATGTACGCGCGCGTGGGGATATTAACTAGCACAGCACCCGTCGAAAAACATTTCTTTTCCACACATTCATTATGGAAACAACTTATTACAGCTACTGGACGTAGCCCCGGATAATTAACTATACCCCTCTATGACAAAACCCGTCTCTGTAAGAACAAGGACCAAACACTAATCGCAGTACAGCTATATATGTATCCTATTTTGTGTGTGTGTTGATTGTTTCTGATTTACGGAGTTTGTTATTGAAAGTTTTTCGATATTTTAGTATTATCTATGTTTTCTTGTTCTTGTCCAGGTGTTTTCGCGCTGATAATACCCATGTAAAACGTGTGTCTGATTTGTCTGCCATGGGAGACTGAGCCGGAAATGGCAGCACTGTAGCGTGTGGAGCGTGTATATTTTCGCACCGCAACAAAAAGCTTGCAACGTTACACAACATTACTCTTCACTTTACTGTGAAATCCGGTGTCGTTTGTTTGCTGCCTGTCAAACAAACGAAAGAGCAATGTATTTTTAAGAAATTATTTTTTTTACAAAATTCACCTGCTCTGACATAAATGCATTTGAGTAGTCAGATTTCCCGGTGTGATTGTAGAAGCTGTTGGCAGTAAAATGGCGGATTTGTAGCTGATTTTACTAAGCGGAAGGGTATTTGGAGGCAGTTTGGCTAGTTGACCCTTTATTGACGGGTGTCACACATACAGGCATTTTACGAGAGCTAGAAATATTAGATGTTGACTAAACTCGATCGGCATGTCAGTGAGATGATCATAACAGCAGGTGAGAAGTTTTTGTTGGTCACGTTTTCTTATAATCACACAAAACGTTAACGAAAATGACCACTTACGTGGCAACCTTCGTATGTGTACGCTGCAGATTTCAGCAATAATAACATATAAACTGTATGCATTTTAACGAGTCGTGAGTATTGCACATGGGCTTTGCGAATGCCTTGCCAATGACTCGTAATGAGTCAGATATATATACAAAAATGCCTATTTATCCACGCTAATCAAATTGGAATAATGTCAATATTAATGTTCGATCCAATACTCCGGCGGACAGCCGTATTGATCATACCAAAAAAACTCAGTCAAGTGGCTTAACTACCCCTGTACTCAGGCGTGGGGTGTTGGTAATTAATTTCCTCTGCCTTTTGATGTTCAATTCTGGCTCATGACGTTAATCTACGCAAGCTATGCTATTGATCATATTTCAGTTGACAACACTGTGACCAATGCCATGCTTGAAAGTGTAACTCGGAATGTTATGATAGTCGCAACGATATTCCACTATCAGACACATATATGTCGCCAAGTATATCATAGCTGATAATGACACATAGAGAGGCGTGGATAGTACACCTGTTAGTGATGCTGGTGCAGAATTAGTGCGACTGTCAACGGAAACAAATATCGACCACAGCGATCTAAAAGAAACTGCTGCCTTGTTTAAGGAAGGACTGTAACAAGAACATTGATGATGCAGTAGAATCTGAAACTTGTCTTGCAGCGAACAGTGGAAAAATAGAGGATGTGGCTCGATGTCTGGCCATGACAGAGATTCAAAGGCTTGTCGATCTGGCTGCAATCAATGGCTGTATGTGCTAAAGTTAAATGTAGGCCTACACTACTACACATCGGTAAGCAGCAACACAAGTGAACGACGATGTAATATAGGCATGTGGCTGTAATTATCGTTGAACCAATACAGGCTTCATCAACAAAATCAACAATATATATTGTCATTAGGCACACATTTGCTCTTGTTGGTAAACGTCCATTTTCTCTAAGAGTGCTCGATATGTCTTCTTAGATACTAAGCCGAAATTTAAAACAGAAGGGGTCAAACAAGAACTAATTTATTTCGATGCTGGACAGATTCCCGACAAAAACCTGTGGATTACATTTGATATCGATATAGAATCTAGGCCTATATATCGTGTCCTGACATTTGATGACACTCGATAATTTCCGGCGAATCACTACGGATTGTTTTAACGCAGACGTATATTTAAGAACATGGCAGATGGCAAGCTCAAACGAAATTGGACTGTTTAATAATCGTAAAATGTTATGATTATTCGGAATTCCATGTCAAAAATACGGATTTTAACCAAACCAAGCGGTATGGCTCCAATTTGGTGAGCATAGTGCTGGGATAAGTACTCCAATAAGGCAACTAAACAAACGTAAGGTAACCCCTAAACTATTTATGTAAACGTAAAACATAGTGTGATAACATTTGATTGTATTTGAGTAAAAACAGTAAAAAAATAGCCAGCTGCCAGGGTCCACGTGAAGACCGCAATTGGACATACACGCCAAGTATAGGCCTTTTTATTAAACAAACATCACAACTTACATGTTCAACGGATGTAGGGTAGACTATGTCTTATACACCAGGAGGAGGCATATCAAGTGTATACGTTTCAATCGACAGCTAGCAAAATTAATAATCCTGCATTTCAACCGATTAAATACAGACCTTTATTATTAGCGCCGGAACAAAATTAATATTGGATGGGCTGAGCTTGACCTTCAGCATCACTCCGCAGTCGGATCGTGACATCGGAAGATGGGGGGATGTTGTTGCATATTTTTGCGGCGATGTTAGCAATTTTTTAAGCTTATCAGAAATATCCAACTACACTCCCTTGAGGCTCGCCAAAAGCACCCACCTTCAGACTCTCCAAAAACCTCGATTTGCATCCTCCCTTCAGGCGTGCCAAAAATCCCCATATTCAGATTCACCAAAACATCAAACTCCCCTTCTCTAAATATTGGGGGGCTAGTCCTATCTCCAGCTCCCACCAATACATGTACACCCTAAATTTCACACCACTTCCGTAAATATTGGGGGCTAATCCTATCTCCCGCCCCCCATCAAAAATAGTCCCCCATGCCCCCCGATTCCGGCGCCTATGCCTATAGCACAACATATATCACATACGCTGTGCTGTGTTACCTGTATATTCAGTGGGTGTGCGTACCTGGCCGTGTTTCCATTGAGGAGTCCGTCCTTTTCCGCTCTCTCGATGGCCATGGTGGCGGCCGCCGCGTTCTTGTCCCAGCCGAGACGGATGTGACTTCGCGGCATTAACATGCCGAGGTTGAACTGTCGCGCCGCGGTCGTCGCCGTTAACACCAGCACGAGGATCACCTGGCCGATAACTGCTTTCATCTTCGGCTGCACACACACAACTCACAATGACCGCTGAATTGACTGATTGTAGGACATTATTCCTTGTGATGTCATGTGCCAATAACTAGCGATAAGGCGTCTGAATTAAATCAGGAAAACGAAGGCAGGTCGTAGATATAGCTAGCTCGGCAAGCGATCCCTTCAGTGTAATCACGCTGCTGTTCAACACGACGAACGAAATTATTCATCAAGGCAGTTTTATCTTTCTTTACAAAACTGGTTTGACTTAAATGAAAATACATAAAAAGGAGCATTATTAACCTTCCACTATTGAGGAATGGGGGTGTCAGGGTATAATGAATGCATGGGCAGGAGATGTAGTAAATGAATGTATGTGAATAAAATATAAGAATATTTAAAAAACAGTCTTTGTTTCAGTGTCGTTGGAATTTGGATTTGGACGGTTGTTGCGGTATGCGTTCGTGACGTTTCCTCCGAATCGATCCATCCACATCCTCTCGTCCAAATAGCTCGGCAGCTGTTCGGAAGAGACTCCTTTCATTGCTTTGAATTTCAACTTCGCCCGAGCCCAGTAACTCTCGATGGCTTGCGTGTGGACGCCTGTTACTGGGTCGACGAAGTTGATGCTGTGGTTCACAGTAGTGTACGTGAAGTTCACGTCGTGTTGTAGCTGACGGTACGCGGCCCACTGGTCACTGTGGATGATGGAGCCTGGCTTCACAACTCGCTGGATTATTGGCAGCAGTGTGACAGATCGTCTGTCACCAACAAGTTCCATGTAGCCAACGGATGGCGTAGTTGAGGTGTCGCATATCCCGAACACCCACTGATCTGATGCTGGTGCTCGTCCGCGGTGGTATTTCGGCTTGTGCCGAAACAGCGATTCATCTATCTGTACGACAACGTTCTGCCCCCCTAGTTGAATGCCCCCCTAATTGAAGCGGATTGTGGATCAGATGCGTCGAACACACCTCACGCAAAAATTGGAAGTGCTGCTGAACACACTGGCGCGACACACCGAGTGTTTCAGCAGCAGACTTCACCTGTGAATTCTGCGCCCAGAGGTATGTCATGTGTAGTGTCTTCTGTAGCGGCACCCGACTCTTGGAGAAGAAGCTGTCTGTTCTGACGGAGTGGTAACCTCGAGAGCCGCACGTCGAATCTTGGCATCTTCAGGCGAACTTGTCCGTCAACTGATTTCTCTGCATCAACTTCATGTTCACAAAACATGTGGGACATGCTTTGTGTGAAGCCAGAAGACTATTCTCCATGTAATAGTCTAGGACAGCACGGTGGTCATCGCCGAAAATCAGCGGAGCGAGTTCGTCTTGGAAGAGATTCATCGTGAAAACTTTGATAACTGGTGTACCATTGTTTTGTTACACACGGTTTTTATAGTAAATACAAGTGTGCTCAGAGTACGATTTGAGTCTAAATTCACGTGGGGGTTAAGTCTGCACATCACGCATCATCGTTTGAAAGGCAACCATGAAATCCCTCCGAGTACGTATCAAACACAAATTTAACAATTCCTTACATGTTATATTTTCGCACCTTTTATTCATGCCATTATCTTCTTTTCACACCGTGTGCGGCTTGAGTCTAAATTCACAGCGGTGAGCATTAACAGTTTTGTGAAATCTGCTCATCACACAAAGACAACAATCCAGGTAGACGGACATGTTCGAGCACGTTCTGTTGAAATGTAACATGATAGTAAAAAGTTTGTGGAAAACGATCATCGGTGCATGACACATTTTATTTTATCCAAACTCAATGTAAACAAATAGCAAACTTTACGTATGTTTGAATTATTACTTAAACACACGTAGGAATGTATGACCGTACACTTTGCCAGAGTGATAACCGTATATATCTAGTCCTCCAAGTACATATAAAAAATTGAACTAATATACAACATTGTATACATCGGCGTCATCCCACAAACTCGGCGTCATCTCCGCACCGTCGAACACACCTGCACACGGCTCATTCATTCCGGACGCATTTTATTTCACATATTTTACAAATCTCCAAATTCTATTTTATGATAAACATAAATTTTATTAATATACAGTAGTCCCTCTCTTCAGCGGACACATCTGTATACAAGCATAAGTGTCCCGACATGGTAAAGATGTCACTGATATAAATTAAGCACCACCGTTTCATACGCTGGTAACTGTCGCATTTTATTCCACATAATTATTGAACAAAGAAACCACAAACAAACAAGGCCGCCCGAATGATTTTACTCATATACAACATAGATTTTATTAATATACAACATTGTATACATTTCCGCACGGCCCATTCATTCACTAGTAATAATAATAATAATAATAAATAACTTCTTAAGCGCCAATATCCTCAGACAATCCGAGCTCAGTGGCGCACCGAAACCAAAGGATTAAGCATTCTCGTACTCATGTGCTAGGCTAAATTCGTCAACAAATGGATGGATGTGCTAGGAAGCTAGGGAGGATAGGCGATATTGAAAAGATTGGTTTTGAGGTGACGACGAAATGTAACAATATTTTCTGCTAATTTAACATTAACGGGAAGCGAATTCCATATAGTTGGCGCGGCAACTGAAAAAGCTCGAGTTCCAGCCTTTGTTTTAACTCTAGGAACAAATAGCAACTTCGAAATAGACGACCGAAGTTGTCTGGCTTGTCTGGCTGGTGTGAGCATTGAGTGTAAATAACTAGGTTGTTTGGATGAAAGGGCTTGGTAGGTGATTGTGCAGATCTTAAACATAATGCGATATCGCACGGGGAGCCAATGCAGTGATTGTAGAAGTGGCACTGAGCGGGAGAATCGAGGAGATTGTGTGACTACCCTTGCTAAACAATTTTGGACGCGTTGTAGTTTTGCAATATCCTTGATAGCAATATTATGAAGGAGGGAATTGCAATAATCTAATCTGCTGCTAACAAGAGCTGTTGCGACAGAAAGCGACATATGTCGGCGAATGCGGCGAAGATCACGGATATGATAAAAACAGCAACGGCACGTTTGGGATATATGTTGTCTGAAATTGAAGTCGCAATCAAAGGTCACTCCTAGATTCCGTACTGATGCTGCTGGTGTGATAGTTTGACTCAGGATACATGTTGGAAAAAAGTCATTTAGTTTACCTCGCTGCATTGGAGTACCAATGATGAGGAATTCAGTTTTGTCTGCAATTAACTTTAATTTACTATCGGTCATCCATGAAAAAACATCTTGGAGACAATCGTTGAATCGGTTTAGAGAATGACTTGTATCGGGCGTGGCCAAGGAAATGTAGATATGTGTGTCATCTGCATAAAGGTGATGATCCAAGTTATGACTTTGGATTACAGAGCTGAGTGGCGTAGTGTAGAGAGTGAAAAGCAAAGGCCCAAGAACGGAACCCTGGGGAATGCCACATAAAGTGGCGAGTGAGGTTGAAAAGTAATTATCTATCTTTATACATTGATGTCTATTAGTTAGATATGAAGAAAACCAGGTCAGAGCTGTGCCATATATGCCATACCACAATGATAAACGTTTGACAAGAGTGTTGTGATCAATGGTATCAAAGGCGGCAGACAAATCAAGCAAGGTAAGTGCAGTTACTTTGCCTTTATCAATGTTTAATATAACATCATTGTGTACTTTTAGGAGAGCAGTCTCAGTAGAATGAAATTGTTTGTATGCTGATTGGAGCACACTGGATAAACAAGTTGAGCTAATATGACGCCTTAGACGGCTTGCTACGACTTTCTCAAGTATCTTAGAAATAAAGCTAAGATTAGAAATTGGCCTATAATTTTTGAAATCATCTTTTGGCAGAGAAGTCTTCTTGAGAACAGGATTTACATGTGCGTGTTTAAAATCATCTGGGAATTTACCCGAACTTAGTGATAAATTTATGATATTCGTTATTGTACCAAGTAAAGAGTCAAGACATGCTTTTAGTAGTATGGTTGGTAATGGATCGAGATCGCATGACTTATTTGGGGAGGACATTATTATTTTCCTCACTTCATCAACTGTGGCTGGCTCAAACAATACAAGTGGAGAATTTACTTGTGGGGAGTCCACATTTACAGTACTTAAAGTGTGATATGGAAAAGCAGAACGTATGAGACTTATTTTATCTTTGAAATGACTAGAAAACGAGTCACACAGAGATTTGACTGACACATGACTAGGTAGAGATGGAGGCGGCCGTCTATGTAAAATATGATTTATGCAGTTCCATAGCTGACGTGGGTTATCAGAATTACTCGAGACCATGTTTGTGTAATAATTTGATTTAGCTTTGGCCATTTGTCTGTTGCAGTAGTGACATTGTTTAGAATATCGTGATCTGTCCAAAGGCGAGCGTGATTTGCGCCATACACGTTCAAGATAGCGCCGGCGCTTTTTAGATTGTAGAATTTCAGGAGTCATCCATGGAACATGTGGCTTTTGGGACACATATTTAGATCTCAGGGGTGCATGTTTATTAAGTAAATCTTTGAGTACTTGACAGTACTGTCGACACAGATCTGACAGATGTTCTTTGGGTTTACTGATGAGGTCGGATTTAAGGATGTCTGTCATTAATGCGGCAATGTCAATTTTATGGATCGGTCGGTAAAACACTTTGTTTTTGGACTCTACAGGAATTCTAGGAACTTTGAGATCAGCAATGACAGTGTGGTGGTCTGATAAACCATCTGAAGCAGTAGGTGTCTGAATATTGTTACAATCTGAGCGGTTGATTAAGAGATCGAGCCAGTGGCCATGTATGTGTGTTGAGAAGGTAACATGTTGTTTCATGTCATAGGATGCCAGAATGTCATTAAATGTACTTGTTGTTGATGAAGGTGTGTCCAGATGAAGATTAAAATTACCGAGTATATAAAATTGTATACATCTCCGCACGGCCCATTCATTCACTAGTAATCCCCACACCCTGACACCCCCATTACTCAATAGTGGATTGGTCCAGGCCGGCCATGCGCCTTCAAACTGACATGATCCGCAAAATCTATATAATTGAATAACATCTATAGATTTATATTATATATGGTTCTTGCGAAGGGTTTTCTATAGAATAGTTTGCAATTTTATAGAATATATAGTGCTTTATCGTTGTCTATAAAATAGTTTGTGCTCGGCAGACTTCTATAGAAATTTATTCATTCTTGTACACATCTTAAGACTGTTTGCTAAAAACATCTATATAATTACAACACCGTACACTGAAAGGGCCATGGTCAGCATAATCCATAACACTGAAAGGGCCATGGTCAGCATAATCCATAACACTGACGTCACACCTACCTTATAAAAACGAAGCAAGTGGGTTGTCAACATCGATGGTGGAGAACTCAGCCTTCAGCTCTGTTCTGCATGACATTCCAAATGACGATGGTGCGAGCTTGTCGACTCACAAAGTAGGTTCCACTTTGTGAATCGACACGTGACAACAATTAATATGAAGCCATCAACACCTACCGCATTCATTTGTTCTCGATTCGCCGGATGCGCCACCGCCCTGTCATTCAAAGAAGGGGCGTTGCTAATCGTTCGATGGGTCCCGTCATTGTCTTCTACAATCAGGCGGCGATTGGTGTGAATCACTCATTACCAATTAGGCTATGTTACACAATTTGCACCAACGGAGTGGTTGATTACACACAATACGATTGACAACATGTATCGACCCAACCTACAGATAGAGAAATTGCAAGCGCCGATCATCTCGAAAATATTAACACAACACACTGGCAGCAGAATCCACCACCATGTTAGAAATAGCTGTTGTTTGTGTTTATAACTCGGCTTGTACATAGGGTCTACATCTTACAGCAGTCAGTTAGTGTATCAAGTGTATCAAGTGCCCCTCTCGAAACGAGCCCAAAATTAGTAAGTACAGTAAAACCTGTCTTAGCGGCAACCTGTTCATAACGATAACCTGAATATAACGGTCACTTCTGAAAGTCCTGAATGACTTCCTATTAGTTTGCACTGCCCACTATCTGTCCATAATGGTAACCTGGCCATTGCGTATAACGGTCAGTTAATTTGGACCGAACCATTCATAATCAAACGGCAGTCTGCGGGCAGCTCAAAGTGAATTAATAATTTCCCTGAATAAAACATCATAGCATCGGTGTCATCGCGGGTACACGGGACTATCAAATTGCAATCGAGTCAATCCTGGTGTCACCAGCTTGTTGCAGCCACTATACGGCGTCCTTTACTCCAGTAAAGGGGAGCAGAAACACCTTTGATATCCAACATGAACTCAGAGAAGCCATGGAAGTAGGCTGCTGTAATATTTACCTAGGCTGCTTGGCATAGCTGGAGAGACAGCTTAGGTAAATATTACAATGGCCCGTTACCTACTACAGTCGCCCCTCGTTGTAACAGGCCTCGTTATAACGCAGGTTCGGTTATAACGCGGTCGGTCGTGGATCCCGAATTTCTGCCGGCAGGGGGGAAATGAGCACTATGGCAAACTATATTAACGCGGTAATTACTGTCACTTGTTTTGTTTGAAGTTATCCTAGTCTTTGTTCGTCTGTGTGCATTTTGAAAGACTAGTTGGCGGACTATAAATGTAACGTTGGCGTAGGCCGTAGAGCCTAGAACTGTGCAATGAACCTGGTGCGAGGCACGTCGCTACATTAGCTTGCTGTTGTTTGTTCTGCACTGCCAGTGCTATCAAAGGGTTAGGGTTAGGGTTAGTGCGAGGCGCGTCGCTACGTTGGCTTGCTGTTGTTTGTTCTGCACTGCCAGTGCTATCAAAGGGTTAGGGTTAGGGTTAGTGCGAGGCGCGTCGCTACGTTGGCTTGCTGTTGTTTGTTCTGCACTGCCAGTGCTATAAAAGGGTTAGGGTTAGGGTTAGTGCGAGGCGCGTCGCTACGTTGGCTTGCTGTTGTTTGTTCTGCACTGCCAGTGCTATAAAAGGGTTAGGGTTAGTGCGAGGCGCGTCGCTACGTTGGCTTGCTGTTGTTTGTTCTGCACTGCCAGTGCTATAAAAGGCGTCAATTTCTAGGGTCAATTAATTTTAGGCACAGTAAATGTGGAGTGAGGCATTATTTGTTTCGCGCTGACATCATGCGAATTGTTTCCCTTCTGCGAGTCATGGCTTCCGTGAATCGGCGCCTTCATCTTCCGCGGGTTCAGCTGGCTTCGGCGCCGGGCGGCTTGCAAAGTGCAATTGAAATTCACAAATACGCCTTGCTTAGGAATGTGGCAAAAATGGAATAAAGCCTAATAGGGAAGATAAGTGTTAATGCAGCCTAATAGGGAAGATAAGTGTGCTAACATAGCGTCATTGTCACAATCATCGTGCTCACAATCACTGTGATCACAATCATCGTGCTCACAATCACTGTGATCACAATCATCGTGCTCACAATCACTGTGATCACAATCATCGTGGTCACAATCACTGTGATCACAATCATCGTGCTCACAATCACTGTGATCACAATCATCGTGCTCACAATCACTGTGATCACAATCATCGTGCTCACAATCACTGTGATCACAATCATCGTGGTCACAATCACTGTGATCACAATCATCGTGGTCACAATCACTGTGATCACAATCATCGTGGTCACAATCACTGTGATCACAATCATCGTGCTCACAATCACTGTGATCATAATCATCGTGCTCACAATCACTGTGATCACAATCATCGTGCTCACAATCACTGTGATCACAATCATCGTGCTCACAATCACTGTGATCACAATCACCGTGGTCAAATCACTGTGATCACAATCATCGTGCTCACAATCACTGTGATCACAATCACCGCGGTCACAATCACCGTGTTCACAATCGAAACGGTCACAATCACCACGGACCTTGTCACCGTGGTCACAATCGCCGAGGTTCTCATTATCGGGGTCCTAGTGATCCCACCCACGGTTGTTCCGTGGTTCGGTGATTCGGTCTGAAGCAGTTTGTGTAACATAGCTTTGATAACTACTGCTGATGCAGTTTGTATGCAAAAAAGCAACAACATAAATAATTTCATTCTAATAGATATGGGATGTCAAAGATAAGTTATGCAATACTAAACTTTGGTCCGCAAAATAAATTACCTCACTTTGTAGTACGTACATCCACACTCATCCGCGGAGACAACGGTTCATGTAGTTTTATGTGCAAATGCACATAAAACTACGCGGTTTACGTCCACCTAGGATGTGCAGTTTGTTAGAACCGTTAATAAACACATCGCAATACACGAACAGCACACGCACCGTTAACGAATACATCGCAATAAACGAACAGCACACACGCGCCAGAAGGAATAGATGTATTTTGACAATACGCATGGTATGCTCCTATAGTACATATGTATGATAGATCACATGACGTAGGCCCTACACGTTCACACGGGGTTTCGTGGCAGGGTATGTGTTCGCTACGCTCTGATTAGCATGATTAAGGTGACACTCTCGGTGACAGGACAGACTTCCATTGTTCCGATGACGGCGAATGCAGTTTGATTGACTACACCAAAGCCACTCCGACCTTTGTGAAGCAGAATAGTGTAGCAATCATTTTATTTTATATGTGACTATAGGTAAAAACCACGTCGTTCGTATCAGTGTTATACGTAGATGCATGGACATCTGTACTTTAAAACTTGATTTAAGCAGATTTCAAAGGTTTCCCACCAAGAAAATATAACCCAAATGAGATGTGGACACGGAATCCTTTGACTTATGGAATCCAACTTTTTCATGTATAAAAAATAGTCTTGTTAAGCGATAGGCTTCCGTGTCCCAATGGCATCTGTTTTTGCACAGGATGGCAAGTTTGTTAAATGTTGCTTAAACAGAGGTTGTCGGTACCACGTTTTAAATATAATGTTCTTAGTACCAGATTATATATGTTTAATGTATGCTTCCCGCGAAACTGGATTTAAACAACAGTAGCAGTGTTCGCAATTTTAATTTGGCATCCTCGAAATGTTTAAACTGGAAAAAATCAATTAGTAAATAATTAGTTTGTTCATTACCTGCGGAGGCACGCATACATGCATTTGAAGTTGGATTGTCCCTGTACTCCAAACAGCGAAGGAACACAGCAAATGTATCGAAATTCCTGCTAATAATTATCAAACCTGGTTAATTCCGGGTAACGGAAGAGATAATCTCACAAAAATACACGGACACGGATAGGTAACGACAATGATTACTGAGAAGTTTACGTTAACAATAAAGGTCAATACCACCGAGCTTGGTGCCAAGGGAAGTGAATGAAATGTACATTAACAATGACGGTTTACGGCAAATGGACACAAATGGTTAAGCACCCGCCATTTGGTTGATTTGTAGAGGGCGAGTCGTGATTACGTTGACATTTGGTTAGCCAACAACGACCGGGCGCCAACGAGAGTATTGTGGTGTTGTGACGGACGGTGCCTTGCGTTGATCAGACGTATCCGCAGTCAGATCTATCTGCTGTATGCCGACTGTCACACTTCCCTGTGGATACGTCTTCCCATCGCTATATCTATAGAGTCCGTTCACACACACGCACACGCACACGTACACCTCCCTCCACACACATATTCTCACCCATTCTTGTCCTTCAATGTCCGTTCATACACGTTAGTTCTCTACCCTCAATATCCATTCATACACACCAGTTCTCTTCCCTAGATGTTCGTTCATACACACCAGTTCTCTTCCCTAAATGTTCGTTCATACACATTAGTTCTAGTCCTTCAATATCCGTTCATACTCATCAGTTCCCTTCTCTCAACGTTAGTTCATACACTTCAGTTCTCTTCCCTCAATGTACGATTACTATGAAGGTGTATGAGTACGATTACGATTACTCAGAAAACAAATGTAATCGATTACGAGTACGATTACTTTAGCATATAAAGAATATGCTAATCCTGTTTCTACCATGAATGTGACCTTTTTGGAATTCAAAAGCATTGATCTTTTTCTGTTGCTATGACAGTATCTAGTGTTCTAATTGATTACTGCTATCCAGGTTTTTTTATATAAACATATATATAAATAAACATATAACACGTTCACAAGTATCATGACTATTCAGTAAATATATTTAATGTTGATTTAGTGCTGTGGCTCGATACTCACTTAGTCTGTACTAAAAACTAAATACATTAACGTATCCGCACCAAACTTTCTCAGGTATCTAATTCTAACATTGATAAATTGACTCAATCATCTAATGCTGGATTGATACTCAAAAAATCCATATATCATCAAACTGAAAAATATATATATAATTACTGAGTATCAAACCAGCAGGAAATATATATATATATATATATATATATCCTGCTGGGATACTCAATAATTATATATCAATTATCAATTACAATATTGCAATATTTCGGTAAGTTCAATACCAATTTTTTTTCAGTTTGATGGTACTGCTTTGACAAAGTAATGAATATCGAACCACCACTAAATTGGCATTCAATATAAAAATTGTGTGATATTTGTTAAAGTTTGATACCATTAATTCGTAGTATCATGATACATGGATATTTTGAGTATCAATCCAGCAGGCGGTCAGATTCAAAAGGATATCCGATTCAGATATGCAGTATATAAAAAGGGACAAACACAGAATACGGTGGTGAACTTAAATAGGTTTATAGTTTACACTTAAACATATTAGACAGGGATTTAGCAGCTAACCACCCACTGGCACCCAGTCAGGACTCAGGAGGTAGGAACCACGACCAATCATTCACACCACACTAACAGTGCAAACAGTACAAGTGGCATGGCTTCTAAAATGACAAAGCAAGATGGTAGGGGAGGCTTATTTACTGCACTGCTTCCCAGAGACTGTCACTATTATAACTTTGTGCTACTACAGTAAGCAGGAGGGTGATGTGGCTAGGACTGGCTTCTCTGGGGAGAGAAGGTATTAATTAGGGAAATCTAACTGAATGTTTATGCAACTGAAATGCTCAATAGTAATAGGAAAGTAATAGCTCAATTACTATTACATTTATTAGATTTTCTCTGGTATTGCCATTTCTATCTGTCTAATGTATTTGCTTGCAACTGTTTATATGAAAAAAATTATAATCGTGATTAAGTAATCATGATTACGATTACTTTGGTAATGTAATCGAGTACGATTACGATTACTTGGTTTTTTTTACCAATGTAATCGAGTACGAGTACGATTACTCAAAAAGTACGAGTACGATTAACACGAGTACGATTACAGAGTACGATTACTCCATCTCTGGACTCCGTTCACACACATCAGCTTTAGTCCCTCAATGTCCGTTCATACAAATAAGTTCTCGTCCCTCGATATCCGTTCATACAAATCAGTTCTCTTTCCTCAATGTCCTTTCAGACACACCAGTTCTCTTCACTCAATGTCCGTTCTGACACATCAGCTCTAGTCCCTCAATGTCCGTTCATACAAATCAGTTCTGTTTCCTAAATGTCCGTTCATACACATCAGTTCTAGTCCCTCAATATCCGTTCATTGAATGCATTTGTATGGCAGATATATTTGGGATAACACGTTGAAACAACTTGGATACCAAACTTGTTGGCAAACATACAGAGAACACTTGGACGCCGGATGCATTTGTTTTTGCAAACACATTGAAAACATTTGGATAAAATACGTGTTTTACAGACACAATGGAAACACCTGGGGCCGGTTTCATAAAGCGGCTAAGAGCGTACTTAACGCTAAGATTGTCTTTGATTGTCTTAGTAAATGACGTGATTTTTTAAATATAAGCGAACGCAAACACGTGACGCTAAGTAATTGCGTAACTATAAGTACGATTCATGAAACTGGCCCCAGCTGGACACCAGAAAAAAAATAACCATAGCGAGCCGCTGCTTATGCTTTTACGCAAACGGACATTCTCGAGGTAAGTACTTTTTGTTCGTAAAGAAACATATTTTGGATTTGGATACAATTTGGATTTATTTACACACACACACACACACACACACACACACACACACACACACACACACACACACACACACACACACACACACACACACACACACACACACACACACACACACACACACACACACACACACACACACACATATATATGAATATGCAAGCATATTGATGTATATGTGCGACAACTATCATTAATTTATTATAACATATTATCACAAATACATGCATATGCATGCAAATTCGTGCACGCCAATTTTGTTCTTTCTTTCTTCTTCTGCACATCGCACTTCTTTCGGCATAAATGAATTGAATAATTATTTTAGTGACTCCTATGAGAGCGACTGTTAGTTTTAATACCTTAATTCCCTGACCCCTTTAATACAAATTATATGGCACTTGTATATACGAATATATATGCCCACTTATAGTATATGTTAACTGTTATTACATACATATCGGGATCAGAATAAAACTTATTCTTGTTCTCTTTGATCACCAGTGAGCGAAATATGCAAAAAAATCACCAGTTACCTCATTAAATACTTGTAAACTGCATTTCCTGTATCAACAACATAAATTATAGTTGTTTTGTTGTGTCGAATCAAAAACGCTTGAACTGTGTAAGCGAATTAACAGCCGCGAGTTATATCCCCTGATTAGTTTAGAAACGTTGCCAGAGTGTGTTCGAATGCAACCAAGAACCCGTGCCAAAATAACCATTGACATCGAATATAATTCACTCTATCTTTCTTTGACATGGTATTTTATACATTTCGTTATTGTAAGTTAAGGTTAGATTGTTAGTATATCTTGGTGGTGGCTAATGTATTGTGCGTGGCCTTCCGTCAAGTTTTATTTACATGTACTCTGTCGCGTTATTTATGGTCGAAGACATTGAATGGTGTGAATTCGCTTTGTACATCTGCAGGTTGACCTTATATTGGTGACATTTAAGTGTATTGTTCTGTTAAATATCGCACGACGTCGTTGTCTTAATATCTTCACGCGGTGGGGTCTCGGTATTCACAGAGTGAGTAAGTGGTGGATTGTGCCCGGGTATATCCGGAGAATCTCTACCCCGTTTCACAAGACAAAACAGGAAGTTAAACATGTTCACAACAAGTTGCGGCTTTGTCGGCGTCTGTTTGTTGTTGCTCGCAGATATTATTGGTGGATCCTTAGGTAAGTACGGCAGCAGACGATATTTGTCTCTGCAATATATTTTATGCTAGACTATCGTAGCACTAAATCTACACATAACAATATTTTTGTGCCACGAACAACCACAGGATAATGTACACACAAAATAAGTCGAGTTCAGACTTTCATTGCAGTGAAAGAGTAACTAACCATAAACCATTAAGTACTAACACCGTACGCTGCAATTACATTCTTCAATGGAATATAACTGTTTACGAGCTGTTATGACATAATCGGTTTCGGAATCAAAATGCACCAAATCCGCTGTATGTATAGGTAATGACAACGCGTCGTTATTGTTGCATACATACCCAACGTTTATTATATCGTAAATAAGTTAACCTAACCAGAAACGCACTATTTAGTAAATTCTCAGTAAATCAGTTGTACGCCCTAATAGAGCTCTTCCGGAAATTGAATGATCGTAGTGCGTGTACTCACTAGGTGGCGTGCTAGTAGTTCTTACCGTTCCTACCTCACATGGTTCATGTGAAAGGTTATAACCATCAACAATATGCAATTACACGCGTTGTTTGATTAAAAAAAAAACACTGATGTAAATCATCAAGTATTTAATATCACCTGTTTTATCATTAAGGTTTCCGCAGATCTACTTAATGTATGCTTTTCTCTGTTTCCCTCTATTTTTCTACCCGTGAATGGGCGTCCATAAAATCAATGTTGACACAGATCTTCTGTGCGTCCTTAGCAGCGGCCTGCTAGTGGGAGGCGAATCTTGTTTGTGAAATTTATCTACATGTCCATAAAGTAAAGCATAGCTTAGTTCTCTTTAACGTTGGCAAATGCTATTGTTTTAACTGTTTGCAGAATGCGATTACGAAATTCAAGTGGAAACGTGCAATGAAACATATGCGGGAACCGACAGTACAATCGAACTGCAACTGTTTAACAGCAAAACAAGAAGTATTTGGATACGTCTGGACAATTATGACACAGACGATTTCGAACAAGGAAGGTAACAAGTTTGATTTCTTCTGTTGCTAACATTTAACTTTTGCATCCTGATTACCTACAATCATATGTGTCTTGCAACATTTATGTTGTCTTCCTTAAAGCTGCAAGACCATCGAGAGTTTTAATTAACTCCTGATCTCTGCATCATTCCCAGAATCGTTGCCGTTGACACAGCAAGCTCTCATTGTCTCTGTTAAGTAGCATGGCCGTTACATGACCATGTTTGTTGTTTGTTTATTTTGCACATCATGCTCTTTTTAGGGTGGCTATTCTAAGAACGTTTTCATTACATTTTCTTTTCTGCCCATAATTAGTATTATTCCAAGAGAATTAGGACAAACATGGAGGCAACGTGGAAATGTATATTGCTAAGCTAATTTTATTAGGATAGTTGCTAAATGCCACACAGAACAACCTACCAAAACTCCCCAATGGGTAATCGTGGATTAGTTGGGAAATATTGGTTTCTTGGATTTTTAACGATGCTCTTTTAAAATAACACCAGTATGACATCCTAGAGTATTCAAAACATGCATTTATTTAATTGTGGTAAAACGATCATAGCTATATGAAGGGAAAACGTTGACTATTAGATCAAATGCCAATTTGTTCTTTTCGACTCTATGTGGGTTCAAATATTGATTTTTCTGGCCAAAATAGAACCCATGTCCGCAATGAGTATTCAAAGGTGGGGAGTATTTTTGACAATAAACCATTAGGGGCCTACTTGCACACACAGGAAGATACAACATTGCTTAAAATAATAATGAATTAATATGCAAGTGGGGTCATAGTAGGAAGCCGTCCAATTGAGTATGGTTAGAGAGGTATACTTTTATATTAACGTCAGACGAGTTAGAAAATAGGCAATCGTGACCTATCAGAGATGTGCAATTTTTTATCCAGAAAACCAACACTCTTGCATTCACAGATCTACAAATGACGCAGAATGTCATACACTATTACTATGAGATGCGGCAATAACAATAGACTCACTTCAGTTTGGTTAAAATAGTACAAATTTTATAATCTTTTCGGTTATACCATTTATCCTTTGCAGTGCTATACTTATAGTTGATCGTTTATCAGGAGTTTACGTTGCTCCAATGACTGGACTGCGGAAATCAAAGGCGAAAATATTATTTCAACTCAATGCCACAGTGGGCCACTGTCTATGATTGTGTAAAATAGTTGGTAGGCGTGCTGTGGTGACCGCGCACATGGGGAAACGTGGAGACTTTTGATATGTTGTTCACTGTGGCATTTTGCAACTATTCTGAAATAAAATCTGCTTTACACTACTGTATGTATTTCCATATTCAATCCTAATGCTCTGATAGTATTGTCAACAATCCCCCTCTACGTCATGATAACGTATATTGGACTTTAGTTTTTGACGAATAATATGACACAAGTTGTTTTGTAGGGTCGATACATTCGGTTTTACAACGACATGCATCGAGAAACCGTGCATGCAACTGCGTCATTTTGCACCTTTGTTGTTTTTCACATGCAAGCGTGACCCATGGTGCTGTCGGGGAGTGAAACTTTATCATCTCAGTGACACCAGCCCATGGCACATGTGGTACCCGTTCGAAGCATGGTTCAACTGTCAGCGATTAACATCATGTCCGTGGTCATGACTATTAAGACACAAACTCATGGCACAAATGACATCCGTTCGAATCATACCTGACGTGTCAGGGGATGGAATGTCCGTAGTCATGACCAGTGACTCAGTGACACCAGCCAATGACATAAGTGGTACCCGTTCGAAGCATGGTTCAACTGTCAGCAGAAAGCAATAAGTAATTGACAGATAAACAGAGCTGTTCAAAATGGTACATTAGTAGCAATATTATTACTGATTCAAGTTAATAGTGTTAAACGAGAGAAACATATGTTTACGTTTATTGCAAAGTAAACGGTCCTACTTGGATATAGGAGACTCATGTTGAGGCTAACAAAGTCGTCATCATAGGATACACCCTGGCAGGTTCCGTATTGTACACATTGCTTATTTCCGCTTGTGATTATTATGGTTCCATTTACTGTGTATGTGCGCGTGCGTACGTGCGGGTGTGCGTGCGTGTGTGAATGTGTGTGTGTGGGCGCGCGCGTGTGTGTGCGTGTGGTGCATTTGTGATTATTTGTGTGTATTCTTAGATAAATATGCGTAATGTTGTACATTGTGTTGTTTAGATCCTTCATAATAATGTTTTTTCCGGTTACATGCTCTCAAATTGTTTGGCAACAAGACATATTTTCCTTACTTTATTGTTTTCAAGGTGGGGTATCTAAGTTTGGGAGGAATTGAAGTATTTTCTCGGTAATGTTCCATTGTTGTGAACATGTCACTCACAATTTTGTCAGACCAATATGAGTGAAACATATTTCGCGTGTACTGCTAGTTGGAAATTGGATCGGATGACAAATACTTATTTTTCCTTGTCCTTTTATTCTTACAGTATCGCAGATACATGATGCATTTCCTTATTTCTTGTGATGTTGTATAAGAGCATCAAGAATTGGCTACATTTAACAGGGTCGATCGCATAATGGGAAATATAAACATATTTATGAAAGGCCTTAATACGTAGTGACGGATGTGTGTGCGTGTGAGTGCGTGCGTGCGTGTGTGTGCGTTTGTGTGTATGTGTCATTGGTTGTAGTAGGATGTATAGTTGGACTGAGTAAACACTATTTATTGTTGACGATGTGTGCAGGTATTATTATTTTTGACAATGTGTATGCACTGTTAGCCTTGTATTATATACTAGCCACAAAAAGAAACTGTGCATGATACAAATGTCATTATATTGTTAAAAAGTGGTTTAAACTCTCCACACAAAAGTGTTATGTCATTATTTTCACGTGACAATAACACGATATCTTTAACGTTTATGCCTAGTCTTTAGGGTCAAAGTTTCAGCGGCAAACTTGAACGTCACAAGGTTAATAACGGGTGTGTCCTCCGTCTGCGTTGATCACCGCAGTGCATCGACGCCTCATTGGTGGGTATGGAACCTTTGTGGAATGTCAGGTTTGTGCTTCGTGTGTTTCTCCAATTGGGTGTACCAGCAGCTCTCCAAACGTCTGCCTTATGTAACCATGTATGTTTCGTAAGAATCTATAGGAGCATTCATTTTCTTTGTTTTCACACAATGCCGTTGCCTGACCTTGCATTGTGTAACTTTCCAATGAAAGTCGTGTTATGGTATAGTCTACATGTCCCTGTTTCGTGTTAATCGACATTGAGCAAAATCAATCCATTGCATTACATTTCGGTGCCATTCTTCCTATGCACAGTTTCTTTTTGTAGCTAGTATATATTGTGTAAATACGTGTATGCTCTTTGTGGCCATCCTGTTTGTAAAAAAATGTATCTATTACTCTAGTTGGTGATACAGTAGAACTTCTGCCAGCCAATGCGGTCGTTGTAGACAGGTGGTGGTCGCCAATGACAGGTAGCAGGTATTGAACGATAATATTTAGAGATCCTCCATCTAGCAGATAACGGGGCATTAACAGAAGAGTGCATTATAGTGATTTTTTTATCAATCGTCCGTTCTATATTTATTTAATAGTTATTATTCAGTGTGAATTTGTTGTATCATATCGCTTGATAACTGTGAAGAGTGGAGTACCAGTGCGACTGCGTGGTCGACGAGAAGGCCTACGTCACAGTCAAGTTCTAAAGCGTTATACTACAATAGCCAATATGGGTTTAGAAAGAAACACTCTACTGAGCTTGCTACACTCGAAATCATAGACAGAATTATACAAGAACTTAATAAATCGGTTACTCCAATACATATATACCTTGATATATCAAAAGCATTTGACACAATTGATCACGATATATTGGTACAGAAGTTAAATTACTATGGATTAAATGACAAGACTCTGGACCTTTGTAAGAGTTATTTACACAATCGTAAGCAGTACGTCATATCGCCCAAGTTGTTCACGGCAACACTCGAAAGCATATTCCGAAGACTGACCTGGGAAACCAGAGGCTTGAGGATAGACGGAGAATATCTCAGCCATCTTCGCCGACGACATAGTCATATGCGCTACTACACCGCAAGAACTACAAAACATGTTGCCGGAGCTAACTGGTGAAAGTGAAAAACAAGGTCGAAGGATGAACATCTCGAAGACAAAAGTGATGCTAGAAAATGACACACCAATATATATATCAACGTGACGCAGATAGAGAACGTTGAAAGCTACGTCTATCTGGGACAGCGATACAGTATCAGAGACCAAAACCAAGACAAGGAGATTCAAAGAAGGATCACCGCCAGCTGGCCAGCTTTCGCCAAACACCGGAACATCTTCAAGGGTAACTGTGGAACCTGCTTGAAAAGACAAGTCTTCAATTCATGCGTACTTCCAGCGATGACATACGGCATGGAAACATGGACACTCATTATCCAGGCAAAGAACAAGATAGCAGCCGCACAAACAAAGATGGAAAGAAGTATGTTAAACATCACAAATCGGGAGAGAAAGGTCATAGACGTGATAGAACAAATCAGAAGACAGAAGTGGACCTGGGCAGGGTACATTAGCAGACTACGAGATAACCGATGGTCATCGCGTATCACAACCTGGAGACCTTACGAAGGGAAACGATGAAGGTCAGTGAGACGTTGGAGAGACGGACTAGGCGAGTACTGGAAGGGCACCATCTAGCAGAGGATAGCGCAAGACATGCAGATTTGGAAACGACATGCTGAGGCCTTCGTCCAACCACGGGACACTCCGGCTGCACAATGATAATGATGATGATGATGATGATGATGGTGATGATGATGATGGTGATGATGATGATGATGATGATGATGATGATGATGATGGTGATAGTGATGATGATGGTGATGGTGATGATGATGATGATGATGGTGATGGTGATGGTGATGGTGATGGTGATGGTGATGGTGATGATGATGATGATGATGAAGCAGTACGTAGAAATTGAAAATGTTAAGTCAAAGGATATAGTCATCAACACTGGTGTCCCTCAAGGTTCCATTTTAGGGCCACTTTTATTTACTATATAATAAATGATATAGCACTTTCTAGTGACTTTTTCAAATTCATAACGTATGCTGACGACACCATCCTTACTAGTTCACTAAATAGATTTAACGATTCAGAAGGCCCAATGCGAAGTGAAAATATTAACAAAGAACTAACAAAGATTAGCAATTGGTTAAAAGCTAATAAACTGTCACTAAATGCCAAAAAGACTAAATTCATGATTTTTCATATGCCTCATAAAAAAGTAGAATACCCTGTGTTACAAATAGGTGGGGCACACATTGAGTGTGTAAATGATTTCAATTTTTTAGGCATCACAATAAATAACCATTTAAACTGGCAGACTCATATACAAAAAATAGCAAATAAAATATCTATAACAATACGCATACTAAATAAACTTGAACACTGTTTACCACCTAATACATTATATATTATGTACAATACTTTTATTCTCCCTCATATTAATTATGGCTTACGTTTATGGGGTCATCAGGCACATCGAATTTTCAAATTACAGAAAACAGCAATACGAATAATATCCTTAAGTAAATATAATGCTCACACAAGTCCTATTTTTAAAAGACTTCAGTTGCTAAAGTTAGATGACATTTATAAAATCCAACAATTACAATTTTACTACAAATTAAATAACAATATTTTACCCTACTACTTCAATGTTTTTCCAAACACACACATCTATGATATTCATCAGCACTGCACACGTGAAAGAAGTAATCTGTATATGTCCAGATTCAAATATGAATTTGCCAAAAAATGCATTAGACACAACATAGTAGAGACAGTTAACAATACACCAAGAATTATCATTAATAAAATTTACACCCACAGTCTATATGTTTTTTTTAACATACACAAAAAACTTTTAAATTTTAAATTATGAATCCAGTTGTCGTATTCATAATTGCTTTATTTGTAATTCGTAATACCTATTGAAATGTATACCTAAGTATCCATATGTACGTCAATTTGTACAAGAGTACATGTAATCAGTCCTTGCATTATGTATGTATGTTGATACACTGAGTAATTATCAACTGTAAAACAAGTCATATGCTATTCTGATTTGTGACATGTAAATGTAGTTGTTTGTTTATATTTATGGGGTAGCTCCTGAGCTAGCGATATTATATATCTTAATGGGAGTCTCCCGATCTTATCTATTACTTACGTTATGCATTGTACATGTATCGTATTTATAGGTCAAATAAATCGATTCTGAGTTCTGAGTTCTGAGTTCTAAGTTCACTGGCAGATTTTGCGGGGGTCCCCATTGTGTCTGTTGTTACTTCTCACCGCGTTAACGTTTAACTGCGCACAATTGTGAAGCTTGCAAGCACGATAACCACATGTCGGCTGCCAATTTGCAGGCGCCACGGTATTGGTTTTATATAGACAAAACCAGACAACGCAGAAAATGTCAGCGATTCTGCGTAAATAAACTTCGCTCATGTAAAGCCAATAGCGGAACCTTTCCGTTGTGCAATCGGTTATCTAGGGCCTGTAATTAGAGTGTCTGCAAGCATATCGATCTCGATTCCCTTCCCTATCCCTAACGCGCTACGTGATCGGTGTCGATTGTTGGAGATACGTAAGGATTGTCTGCATCACGGCGTTTCACGCGCCAACGTATCGTACATTTATGCCCTTTTCAGCTGGATATGTGATCCTAATCTCAAACTCAAATGGACACACCATAATGCATCTAAATCATTTTGGAATTATGTCAAAAGCACATCACAGCGAAGATAGGATGCACGGTTTTTAACGCAGGCGCCTTTTACGAGATTTACATTTGCCTGTCTATATTCGTAAGTACTTCACCCAAGACAACCTTTCTACAACTTATTTGCACAAATTTAACGGAATATGTGTTAGCACACAGATATCTTACGGAAGAATTTGATATTTTTTGTGTGAAAACAACAAAAACGATTACACGCACAAACCCACCGTTAATGTATGACATGCTGAGACAGGTCTTTAAAATAAAACAATACACACAAAAAGCGATGACGTAGTACGCAAAGTGCGTTAGGAATAGGGAAGGGAATCGAGATCGGTATGCTTGCAGACACTGTGTATTGCACGGCACCTATCGTAAACGTATGCAACAATTCCGGAAACCGTATTCTGCGTTTGTGTGTATGTAGCGCCATCGGTACGATGGTTATTTCTGTCATTTCCCCACAATTAGTAATCATAGCTTTTACAACATGACTTGTTGATGATAATAACTTATTATTTACATCTTTAAATAGTCAGCAATTGTATGTTTGCATTTTGCTTTCATTGAGTTGTTAAAATTAATAATAATAATAATGATAAACTTCTGTACCGCCAATGCCCTCACGAATCTGAGCCCAGAGGCGCAAGGGCAAGCAGGAGTCATCATTAGAGCAAGGGACCGCCGGAGGTTTAGAGTGAGAATACGATTTCAAACATATAAGTCTTGAGTTGTATGATTTTAATGTGATAATGAGTTGAATCTGGATGTTGAGTCCAGCTATAGAGAAAGCACCTCTGCTAATGTTAAGCTTAGTCTTAGGAACAAAGGGTGTTGTGAAACAGATGATCTGAGGTTGCTGGGGATATCTGAAAACGCACGAGAATAACCAAATAGGATGGCTGCTGTGTAGAAATGGCACGGTACGTAATAGTGGCTAGCTTTAATTTGATTTGATATGTAACTGGAAGCCAGTGCAACTGTTTAAATACTGGTAGTGATGGTGAGAAACGTTTTTGTTTTACCAGTAGATAAAGATAAATGATGCCGAGTTTGACGGAAATTACGTATGTGGTAGAAAGAGGAATTGCATACTTAAGAAATATATTGAAATCATTGTAACAGACAACAAATACATTTTGAATCGTGCATTTATCTGAGTCAAGAGCCGAACTCATATATACATATATATATCTTGCTCTCTCCCTTTCCTCTCCCCTGCCATGTGGCATGGATCCAACTAACTTGACTAACTCATATATATCTCTCTTGCTCTCTCTCTCTCTCTCTCTCTCTCTATATATATATATATATTATATATCTTCCTCTCTTTCCCCTTCCTCAAAAAACATCGGTGATTTGTAAATTATTAGAAAGACTAATTAAAGATCACATGGTGGATTTTCTTGTTAAACATAACTTAATAAACCCATCTCAACATGGGTTTCTAAAAGCGAGGTCATGCTTAACAAATTGGTTATGTTTTTTGGAAGATATCATTAAGTGGGTAGATGATGGATCACCAGTAGATATCATCTACTTAGATTTTCAAAAAGCTTTCGACAAAGTGCCACATCAGAGATTACTGCTTAAACTAAAGGCCCATGGCATAGGAAATGGTATAATTAACTGGATAGAAAAATGGCTGATTGACAGAAGACAGCGGGTAGTTGTTGATAGGGAGGCTTCAAACTGGAAATCAGTTTTGAGTGGGGTTCCACAGGGATCAGTACTGGGACCTATATTATTCTTAATATATATAAACGATTTGGACGATGATATAGCTAGCAAGGTGTTGAAATTTGCAGATGATACAAAAGTGTTTAGAAGGATTAAAAGTGATGGAGATAGACAGCATTTACAGGATGGTCTTGACAGGTTGATCAAATGGTCTGAAAAGTGGCAAATGTTGTTCAATTTTGGGAAATGTAAATGTCTTCACACAGGACATGGGAAAGAATATGTAGAATATACAATGGGGGGAACTGTACTAAATACTACTGTAAAAGAAAAAGACTTAGGGCTGACAACTAGTGCTGACATGAAGGTTTCAGAGCAGTGTGGAATTGCAGCTTCAAAAGGAAATCAAATCCTTGGATTGATTAGGCGAAATATAGCATATAAAGAAAAAGAACTAATAATACCGCTGTACAAAACAATAGTTAGGCCTCATTTAGAATATTGTATACAAGCGTGGAGGCCATACCGCAAGAAGGACATAGATATGCTAGAAAGAGTACAGAGGAGAGCGACTAAAATGATACCAAAACTGAGGGATCTTAGTTATGAAAAACGCCTAAAAGAATGTGGTTTAACAACACTAGAGACCAGGAGATTGAGAGGAGATCAGATAGAAGTGTTTAAAATATTGAATGGTTATGAAAATATTGATAGAAATATGTTTTTTTCAGTTAAGAAAGATAGAAAGACTAGAGGACACGAAGTTACATTAGTAAAGGAACAGTGTAGATTAGACGTAAGAAAGTTTTCATTTTCACAAAGGACTGTGAATGTATGGAACAGATTATCTGATGATTGTGTGGGTGCTAGTAGTGTGAATATGTTTAAAAATAAAATCGACATATACCTCAGAAGGGCTGGATATATGTAGATAAAAGGGTTGGACTCTCGATAAGCCAAAGGGCTTCCTTGTCCACCTGCCATCTAGAGTTAATTCTCTGGATGGCAATCTTGTTAAATCTTGTTAAATCTTCCTCTGTAATGTCGGATGGCTCCAATGACTGTGAAACACATTCTTCAAGGTTGCCAAATACACCAAAATGAGAGAAAGACAACCTTGCCCACAGAGACATCAGTGAAAGACTAGATATGTGGCCCTCTGGAAACCTTCAACGCACAGCGACCTACATTCGGGAAACCATAGTTGCAATTTGAGCGAACGCCGAACAAGAAGAATAAGAAACAGGATTTGCATACTTCAGAAATATTCTCTCTCCCCTGTCTGTCTGTGTGTATATGTGTCTATGTGTCTGTATGTCTGCTGTCTGTATGTCTTTGTCTGTCTGTCTGTCTGTCAGTATGTGTGTCTGCGTGCGTTCGTGTGTGTGTATGTGTGTGTGTGCGTGCGTGTGTGTGTGAGTGTGTGTCTGTCTGTATATATGTCTGCGTGCGCGTGTGTGCGCGCGCGTGTGTGTGTGTGTGTGTGTGTGTGTGTGTGTGTGTGTGTGTGTGTGTGTGTGTGTGTGTGTGTGTGTGTGTGTGTGTGTGTGTGTGTGTGTGTGTGTGTGTGTGTGTGTGTGTGTCGCTCTGTTTCTTTTTTCAGCAAGTGCATATATATCACTCCTTTGAGAATATGTCTGAGCTTCACATTTCAGTTTATTGCATCTTTGTATCTACCTTTGCGAGGGTTGAGAGAACCGAAAATGTTAGCTTCGTTTAGCAAGTATGTTATCATCCATGTCCCGTCCTTCCTAAGTTTATTTGCATAAGAAGATGTTTAGTGCTCCGGGTGTTTTTTCACGTATGAGGTTAGTAATATGATCCATCCACGTGATGCCCACAGTGGATTTAATATGTCTGATTTGATAGACTACTAGATTGTAGTGTCCAGGCTTCAGTCATGTACATTTCACCATGATTATTACATAGTTTTCTACAAATGCTTAGCACCCTGTGATCCTGGCCGAACATTCTTAAAGCTGCTTCCTTTGCTTGACGTTTTGCTAATCGCTTTTATAATTCATTTTGCGAACGATAAGTATCCACTACGACATTGCAGAACGTTTCTGCAACTTTTATACGCAGTTGTTGTGAATTCGCCATAGAAACTATCGAAATCTATAACGTTTTTCATCTTACATGTAAGATATATTAACTGATTTCTTGGTTGGGTTCCGGCTTTTGCCAGCTACCAGATGAACCGACCAAATTAATGTCTTTCGATGATTAAAAGACAAGTATGCATTATGTAATTAAACAGACAGTGCATGTTACTTACACGGTTCTCACACTACACAGGTGGGCATACAAGAATCATATTCGCGATGGGCAAATGAGCAAAGAAAGCAACCTTAAAGCGGCAAACATCTGCCTTCCATAAGGGCAGATGAAATCATATATGGCATTGTATATATATGAACAGCTTTTGGTCGGCAACAGCACAAATTAGCCTAATATGTTAAGGGCATGAATAAGCTTTTTGTCCTTTTAGTTACAGTGACCAATGAACAAAGTGACCGACATTGTTTTACTGATGTGTTACTAATGACATCGTCTCGTTTTGTAAAATTATTAGCAAATAATGCAACAAGAAACATCACTTCTCATGAATTTATTCAGGAATAGACACAGTTCATATTACAGAGAAAACAACTACTTTGCAACTACAGTTTAGAAACTACACAAGCACCAACTCTATTTTTCTACTACTTGGAAACGGAAACACACGAAGGCGATTTGACGTCGCGTTGATTGTATTCATCAGCTATTATAATTCGTTTAGAGAGGACCTTCTAACGTGTTCTCAGTTCGTCGATGTCCGCTTGAGACAGTACACGCTCGTACACTCTCAACTGAAGAAAAGATCAATACATTATCATGCTGTTGTGAATTTACGCAACCGTGTTGGTCTCGCAATACCAATTAATTGCAATACGCCTACGGTGAGACAGTAGCAGGCACAACCACATACACATACAGACACGCACAGACACGCACATACACGCACATATACGCACAGACACGCACAGACACACACAGACACGCACAGACACGCACATACACGCACATATACGCACATACACGCACAGACACACACAGACACGCACAGACACGCACATACACGCACATATACGCACAGACACGCACAGACACGCACACACACACACATACACACATACACACACACACACACTCACACACACACACTCACACACACACACACACACACACACACACACACACACACACACACACTATCGGGTACAACGATCATAATTAACTATAGATACAATGGTCACGCAATCAAGACGCCAGCAATGTACTATGCGGGATAGAAAATGGAAGAAAAAGCTAAAAACAATGATTTGAGGCGACAAAAGACATGTTTAGAGAACGATTAAGGAGAGTTTGGCAAAGAGAGCAATGAAACACAAGAGGATGTCAGGAGGAGAAAAGTAAATCAAACATTAAGATAAAAGGTGTCATGGAAGGGGCAGGTGTGAAAAGCAGAGAATGAGGTAACACGTCAGAAGATCGACAGAGATACAGACAAGTCTTTCATATAGATTATGACGCTGACGAATGTAGAAGACAGAGCGAAGGAAACGGTACAACACATACACAACCTCGCTCGCACGCACGCACGCGAGCGCGCACACACAGACACACACACACACACATACACACATACACACATACACACATACACACATTCACACAAACACACACACGTACCTCGTCAATACACCCGATGAAATAATTGCCTCCACAGCAATTTGCGATGTGCATTGGGACATCGTTGTTCTGCATGAAGCCTGAAATCAGAAAAATACTAACGTGGAGCACATTACAACATTATCTTGATAATGACAACACATTACAACATTGTCTTGATAATGACAACACATTTTAGAGCGTCTCAATCGTCCACAACCCGAGCTTAGAGACGCAACAATTCAGAATTGTTAAGCATTATAACAAAACGAGGGATGCACCGACGTCATAATAAGTTTGTTTGTGTCTCGTCCTACGGCAAGCTTCTGGTGGTCTCTCATAAATACAAAGTGATGTCCAACATGGACAGATATATGAGAAATACACGATAAAGACAATATAGTTACATGTCAGAGGCTATGACATATGACGGAGATCATGCATTTACATGACACATGCATGACGGGAGCGTAACGATGCATGAGAGAAACACGATGCATGAGAGAAATATGACAAAAACATGACATGTACTTAACATAGACTTGACATAGACATAATGCATATACACGACATAGACATAACACAGACATAATATAGACATGACGTAGTCATGACCATCATATAACCATGTCATAAACATGATATATCCACGACTTAGACATGGCGTAGACATGACATATCCATGTCACATATATGAAATAGACATAGCGTAGCCATGACACAGACAATACATAGTATACAGTATCGACAGCAGTACCTGGGGCTATAACACTAACAACAGTTATTTAACAGTTAGTGTGCAAATGAATAACATTGTGTGTGTCTCACGAATGCACTAATCGTTATTCATCTGAATAATCGTACACGTACTGCTTTAATAACCGTTACAGAAATTTAGGAATCGGCTAAAAGCAATGGTTAAGAAATGTATTCGCACCTTCAACGTCCATTTGACTCTCCACGACTCCATCGATATACAACTTGAGGACTTGACCGTCGTACACCCATGCTGCGTGATGCCATGAGTTATCGTTCATCTGCAAATATCATATTCGCTTACAGTTATCAGCTCTCAGATGTGCCGACTCCATTACTTTATTATTCTCGTGTATTCGCGTCAATGCAAAATCACAAGACGACAGTGCGACCGTCCGCGTAAAATACTGGTAACAAGATCTGTGACATACTGATATATTAAACATTACCGACACTAGGCGCTCGAGAGGGGCGTGAGCAAGGGACGGGTAAGCATAGCCGCCCATTAATTTTCGTTGCTAAGATGTTATAGCATTACATGTTATGTAGGACCAAATAAAGACAGAGTGTGCAGCTTTGGCCTAATGCTTCCCTGACACGCCATTAGCAATGAGTATCAGTTTAGTTTGGTGTGTGATAGGTAGGAAGACACATTTATATATGTGACATCCATTTGTTATTGCTCCGTTCGTGATGGGGTGAAAGCATCGGTCAGTCTGCACAATCTGGCGGTCGTGTTTGGACGATGCTGTGCGAGTTTCAGTTACGATGTATTAAGCATGTTAAGCGGTTGTAAACTGTTAAAAATACAACGATCTGTTTGATGCTCATATGTGTTATCCCATCCATCGGTTCATTGAAACCGGAATGAAGGTTTGGATGCAGCCGATGGTGCATCCAAGGTGAAGAGTTAAGCAGTGGCGGATTACTTATTCGTGGATCCTAGGCACCTGCTCTTTCGTGGGCCTAGGTTGACACAGGAGCGGATTCAATTAGGATTGTCTGGAGGGGGTGACAAAACCTCCAATTGCACCATCTGGAGGCGTGCTAAAAACCTCCACTGGTGTCGGAACGAAATGAATGGGCTGAGCCGGAGCTTCAGCATAACTTCGCTGTTGGATCATGACATCGGAACAAGGGAGGTGCTGTTAAAGATCTGTGTCATTTATAGTAAGTTGTGTAGGAACACATTGTAATGTCTGTTAGACATTCACACATGTAGGGCCTACGTCAAGGTTATTCCCAGCTTGCAAAACTCATTGGGCCAATGAAGTACCAACGAAACTTGTGCAGTAGCCATATTGCTAGCTGGGTGTGGGGAATATTCACCCCATAAAAAATATGCTCGGCTATTTTCGTGAGCCCCTGGCCTTCGTGGGCACATGCTTATAGCGCATTTTGGATCTTCCGCCACTGGAGTTCTGTAGTCGGATTGATCACGGGAAGAAGGAATGCAAATATGTGTCGGTTTTTTAGTAGGGTATTTGGAGCTTATCTGTATGTCTTCCATGTATTATGTGCATTTGCAGGATTTAAGTTAACCTGCAGGCTGCAGCAGAGAGACCATCGACAAGTTTCGGGTGAACACACGACTTATACTCACTACTTCTGGATTAAGAACGACTTCACTGTCGGTTGTGATGCTTGCAATGATTTCAGAATTTTCGGCTGCCAAGTTGAATCCTGCGCTCTGTCGGCAGTTGAGGTTGTTGACGATAGCAGCAGCCGGGAGAAGGCCACCGTTGCGTTGGAACCAGACGGCGACAGAGAACTTGTCCACATTGTTCTCAGCAAACCACGTGCGAAGGAAAGACACCTGGCGAGAGTATGCGTTAATGTACACACACATCCATTGCACTTCCTGCCTGTGGCCCACTGCATTGGTGTTTGCAAGGTTTGTTAATTGCGTCTCGAAAGAAATAGCGTATTACAAAACACCACTTTGTCATACATTTAAGTTGCGGTGTCATTGTGACGGGTGAACTCTAATGGTATGGGTAATCCTGAAAATAATGTTGTCTTTCGTATAATGTTATGTGTTTATCACGTCTGGTGAGCTTCAGTTATACGATTATGCGTACAACACACATAACATTGTTAAACAAGTCGAATTTTAGAACACAAAGATTTCGTGAAGCTGTTACCAAAACCACACAAACCAAAACACGAACTGACTAATATTAAACGGAAGTGTCAACCGATACTGCAATTGGTGTGCACCTGTAAAATATATTGATGACTCACACTGACGTAAATATCTTTCAACATTTATCAGTTACCCCTTCTAAGCCTACCAGTTATATTTCCTTTTTGTGTTGTTTTCCGGACTACCGTACTAAGGGCGTTTGAAGTATATATTCACTGCTCACAAGACGGACATGCACCTGCACAAATACAACGGTTAAGTCTAAAGTCTAGTCGACTTACCTCGAAATGAGTGTCGCCACCAAAGCAGGCAACTTTGCTATCGCGAACTGAGTTGTAGACTCTGGAGACATTATCGCCATATTGCGTGGCAATTGCGTGGTGACATGTGACGTCATTGTAGTGATCCTCGTACGAGAAGTACAACAGAAGGTCATCGGAGCACGACGGGATGACTGAAACAGCGACGACAATAGTAACCTTCCAAGATGCAATACCCACGCCCACAAACTGTCGAAACAACGAGTAACTATGCAAGATGTCTTCGGAGATGGCGCTCTTTGCTATGCTTTTCAATTGATTTAAATTAGCAAACTGTACACAGTGGTAACATATCATTAATGTGATACGTGCATTTGTAATTTCTGAAGAAAAACAGCGCATGTGTAAAAGTGATACAGCAACGTTTTTATCGTTCAGAAATCATACGTATTTCAATCAAGATAACTCTTTTAATAACCTATTTGCAGGCAGCACCAGTTGGTGATATTCGCGTTATTATCTAAGTCCATTTCAGGCATTATGTAACGAGCCTATTATTGAAGACATCACAAAAATAGCTTTCAACACAATACAGGTATATGTAGACACAACAAACTATCGCTCAAATACACAGACACGTGTTAGATAATAGTTTGTGAACGGCGCTAGTGTAAACCATGCAGTGACTATTCAAGTAGACAAAAGCAGCAATCGAGATTTGGTCTACATCTCATTTACTCAATATTACGGTACGTCTAAATACCAAAATTTTAGAATGGAATTAAACTGAACTGAATTGTTTAGTTAACATCATTACGTCATAAAACATTACACCGTACAAGCAACAACAAGCAACAATACCTACAATGAACTGATGAACGGGAAATGCAATACGCTTATAAAATAGCACTTTCCGTGTCACAGTAGAGACACGCATGTAATAATAATCAATTACGAATAAAGGACAAATGTAAAACACCAATTGTAAAAAGACGTGTGATAACATATCTCATAGAAATGTATTCCCAACTATGCAGTAAGCAGGTTACAAAACACAACATAATATATATATATATATATATAATTATATATATATATTAACCAAAAAAGTTACATAATTTTATAAAGGGCAACATATTTAATTAATGCTTCATACACATATTTAGTTGTTCCCACAAAATTACTCTTTCATTTACGCACACTTACTTTCTCCGACCTGTACGCATTCACACGGCGGATCCATGAAGACCATGCCTTGTACACAGCGCTGAATCTCAGACGGACTGTCAATGGAGCGGAAATATCCCACCTGGCTCGGGACCGGCTCGTATGGGCAAGGAGCTGTATGAACAAGACGTGTGGTAGTGTTACAGTATCTTCTCATACCTCCACCAGTCAGCACAGAATGTTGTTGTTGTAATGTTATCCACATGCAATTAATTTATAGGACAACATGCCCACCTTTTTCCGCAGAAAACGCTTAGTTTACATAACACAACTGAATACATCGATTGCATATAATTATAAAGATGTTTTCTACAAATGTTATTTGTGTTTAACTAATATTTTAAACACGAGTTAGAGCTTGTTTTGGCGTTCCAATGGCGTGGTTTTCCCACCCACCTTCTGAAGTCGATGGAGCAGGGTACGTCACCACTGGGCCATCCTGGTCGCAGCCCTCTTGCGGAGTCCTCTCGCACGAGTGGATGTCCTGGTGCCACCAGAGGTCGCCACACGTCATGTGGTGTTTGCGGTATTTAAGGTAGCCACCAATCGGCTCACACACGAAGAACATGTGACAGTTGTTGCGGTCTGGCAGCCAGATCTGTCCCTTGGTGAAGTCGCACAAGTAACACTCATCTGAAAACGATCATAATGTTATATAAATAATTATGCTCGTTTTTTTAGTTAGGCAAAAATATAACATGATACTGATTCTGACTGATTATGTGGCTCGACAATAGATAACACACTAATGTGACTAACGTATGCATTGGGATGCGATTACTTTTTGCAATGTAATCTTACATTAAACTTGATTACGACAATATTGCAACATTCGACGAGACTGCAACTTGCAGTGGTCTCGATAACAGTTTGTTACAAAGTTAACCCCCTACATTTAATCACGTGTTTTGTTTTTGGGTGTACTAATGTTTTTTTGTTGTACTTTTGCACTAATCAACAACGATTCAACAGCTGTTACCTGGAGGTTCCGTTGTCGTTGTTGTTGCCTCTGTTGTTGTTGTTGTTGCCTCTGTTGTTGTTGTTGTTGCCTCTGTTGTTGTTGTTGTTGCCTCTGTTGTTGTTGTTGTTGCTTCTGTTGTTGTCGTCGTGGGGCACGGTGTGAAGCAATCTACGATTCCGCAGGATTCGGTGAAATTTCTAATTAAACTCCATTCATCTGTTATCTCGAAGACCTCGCAGTATCTGGTGCACGCTTCCACGCCTGACTTACCACAAGACTCCGTGCATGGCGCCCATGTCTCTTTGCATTGCGTCTTCATGGCTGTTTTCAAAAGAAGTGGTCGTAAACTGTTTCATAAAACATGAATTACGATGCATAATGTGACACGATTGGCTACAGCAAATATATCGTGCGCGCGCGTGTGTGCGTGCGTGCGTGCGTGCGTGCGTGTGTGCAACTTCATATAGAGTAATAGATTGTGAATAAATCGTGATTTTGTTCTGAAATTCGAACTAATTATATTAACACTGTAGCATTATTATTATTATTGCTACTAGAATTTCTATAGCGCCATATCTCCGGGACCAGCCCGTTCATAGGCGCGTACTCACATTATAAAACGTATATGGAAACAAATGTAAAAATATATATGTATAAGAATGCCGGTAAATATAATAATTATGAAGATTTACAAGATTGTATATATATATATATATAATGTGACTAAAATACATGACATATTTGCACAAATATTAAGATAATTAAGTAAAAGAATATATATTATAATATATAACATTTTATTATAAAAAATAATAACACATTAATTAAATATATTATATAATATAAATAAATTGATTAAATACATGTTCATAAAAAGTGTCCTACAGCACAGTTCCTCAGCATGTACTTACAGGCATAGCAGGTCATCTCGATGATGTCATTTGTGACTCCGCTTAAGGCTTCAAAGTTAGGCACTTTGTACACGAATTCATCACTGGTTGCAATGCCTCTAATCTCGTCCATTTCAATATCAACGCCAACGCCTGCAACGCACAATGTAGATTTAGCTGTGCATTATTCGACGCATGCACAATGTAAACATGCACAGCTGCAACAAGTTCTCTTACGTCTAGATGTTATCTCTTCCCTTAGCTTAAAAGTCGAAGTATTGGCTCATTGTACGTATCCACCTAGATTCTAGACATTGTGAACTTGTTGATGTATCTTTACTCATTTCGAACGAAGACGATGAATCATAACCCTGCATTTAATAAAGTCCTCGACAGCATGGACGCATGGTTCTCCTCCTCTTGGCCGTACAAGAGAGGTGGCCGCTGAACAGAGGGACATCAAGTCATGCATAAAATATATTTATTGAGATGGATGTGGCGCCTGGCCACGCCTGGATTCAGGAGTGTCGCTAGGATAGATAAGACGCTCTTAAAAGGAGCCAGTCAGTTCCTTTACCCAAAATTAGCGGGCGTAGTAATTTGTAACGTGATGTCTGCTGTGTAGAACGGGGGAAATTGGGACATCGTTGAACACCAAAGGGTGTTGCCGTTAACTCAGCCCAACTCGGCCGTATTCCCATTGAAACTGGAAGTTTTGTTTACTACTCCAAAATGCACCAGGGTCGTACCTTCCAAATTGCGAACGTTGTTACAGGCTTACTAAACACAGTTTGGCGGGTAGTATACCTTGAACTTAGTCAGTATAGTCTTAAGAACATTCTATTAATTAATAAACAAAAAACACACTGCCTCCTTTTAGTGAACTTACCAATTACAAAGATCTCAAATCCATCAGCTCCAGCAGCGTCTGCGTTCGGGATAGTGGTTTCGGGCAAAAGGTTCGACTTGCCGTCAGTTAGCAAGATAGCGATCTGTGTCACGTAGTCTCTCTTGTTGCTGAATTACAAAGAAAGGAGAGAGAGAATATATTAGACACTTGTTCAATATGTCTTACTGTTACGGCTATTATGACATAAACGTGTGTGTGTATGTGTGTGTGTGTGTGTGTGTGTGTGTGTGTGTGTGTGTGTGTGTGTGTGTGTGTGTGTGTGTGTGTGTGTGTGTGTGTGTGTGTGTGTCTGTGCGTGTGTGTGTCTGTGCGTGTGTGTGTGTGTGTACGTGCGTGTGTATGTGCATGCGTGCGTGCATGTGTGTGCCTGGTGCATGTATATGTATGCGTGCGTGCGCATGTGTATGCAATGTGTGATGTTATTTTTTCCTATATCTATTATTGGCAATTCAATGTGTACCTAAAGGAAAATGTCCGTTTTAATGTAATCTGTTGAAAGGGCAATGGTGTTCTTGAATCAATTGTATTTACATTGTATAGTATCAATTGATTATACATCGATTGCTATTTTAAGATAACTACCACTACTGTAGTGTATTATTACTCCAGACAATTGGATAATGGCGGCGATGATGATGATGATGATGATGACGACGATGATAATGACGATGGTGATAATAATGATGATAATAATAATGAGGATGATGAGGATGAGGACGATGAGGATTATATTTACGCCAGAAATATTTCGTGCATCTCCTTCAGGCCGCCAGCGGTGTTCGTTATGCCCGCCATATAGTCGATGTCCCAGATTTTGTCTATGATCTCGTCTGTGTTGGTGTATTGGCCGAGGACAATATCGGTGCGGATCATAGTCGAGAAACTGACAACACCAATTCGTGTTTGGTCCTCACGAACCTATAAACACAGATCATTGAGATTACGACCCGTGTAACACATTTCACGGCATGAGTTGTAGCGCGTAAAAGGGATCAGTGATACTATATTTATGTTAGAGCCTTAGGACATGCAGTTGTTCTGACTTTAACAATACGTAATAGTATTGTTAGATACGTCTCCATTAATTAACCCGCTCAGTGGAACCACATGTTACGCCGTCCTTTAATTGATTGATTTGAGTATGTTCATGCATTCTTTCAAGTGTTCTTGCTTCTGTTAATTCGATTATTTCGTTCGTTTGTCCGTTTGTTCGTTTGGTCTTGGAACAAAACAAAAACACTCGATTAAATGTGCGCAAGTGTGCGTGGGCGGGTGCGTGCGTGTGTGCGTGCGTGTGTGTGTGTGTGTGTGTGCGTGCGTGCGTGCGTGGTGGTGTGTGTGTGTATTTACGTATATGTATATATACATATATATGGAAGTACCCGAATTAAGAAGGGAAAAGTACATAACAGTTTTTAAGACATTGACTAGAATTTAATGGAGCTCACAGTACCTACTGATTGCTTCTTGCATTAATGAAGACATGTTAGATTCTCGATAAGCCAAAGGCTTCCTGGTCCACTTGCCGTCTGGAGTTTCTGTTCTGGAAGACAATGTAGTTAAATCTTGCTAAATAGACCTAGACGTTGGCAGATGTATTTTACCTTCAAGCCTCGCACGGCATCAATGACGAACTGCTTGGCGACGTACCAGTTCATGAAGCCGATACTGCCAGAGGAATCGAGCACGAAGATGATATCAGCCGAGCAGTTCCCAATAACTACGAGAACAAAGATGTCACATAAAATACACTATGCGCTAAAAATATATTTGTAAAATACAGAATGTACATACACATGTGTAAAGAAATAACTTACATCAAATAATGGATCGACTAAATAATGATTAAAATACTAACTATCCACGGGCTAATGACAAGGAATGATCTCTGGTGCCCTTTACTCCGTGAATGTAAACTACTAGCAAATCATAAGTTAAACCTACTTCCGCAATTATATTTTCTCTCGAATCAATTTGCAAGTGCCTCGAACATCAGAGTTAATCGTGAACGAGACCAGATAGGCCTACCTTTGACGTCATCTAGGGGAGCATAGAAACGTCGCCGCATTTATTTCCTTTGAGCACGATTCCAGTGTTTGTACGGCGCTGTCGTGAAACGCTGCACTAAAGTTAACATGAAACTGAACGCGAAAAAATCTTATTCATAAACTGACCAAGGTCACACGATTGTAGGCTGCACTGGATCTCTTGTGCCTCTTTAACGCCATTTATTTCGATCTCCCTGTAGCGTGTTCCATTTCCGCACGACACACTGCATGGTCCCCACTGGACGTTCTCAAACGGGTCTGAAATCAATATATAATACTAATGACAATTACAGTATTATTATTACTCGCGACAAACCTTATAAAATATACATTTTATTGTCGTAAAGTTCCTGAGTCTATAACAAAAAATTACATGTGAATGAATTAATGAACGGATGAATGGATGATTGGATGAATGGGTGGATGGATTATTAGATGGATGGATGAATGGATGGATGCATGGATGCATGGATGGATGCATGGATGCATAGATGCATGGATGCATGGATGGATGCATGGATGAATCAATGAACCGTGTTAATTTCAATTTTTAAAAAATTGAGCATAATTTATGGCGTTTAAAAGGAAAATAACAATATTATATGTAGTGTGTTGGAAAGGGAACGAACGCAAGTATATGTGCCTGATTCTTCGCCGAACCGGTACAGTTGCTATATAGTACACCGTCTTAAAAACACATCTACATTATAAATCAGTACCTAGTATATATATATTGCCATATATAATGGTTGTTACCATTTTACACGTCTTGCATTATCTAATACACAGAGAGAAGATGTAATGTGTTACAGTTGTAAACCTAAATAATTGCATAAGATAGAAAACATCATATTTGATAATAAAACAACGGACTCATTATACATTTCGTAAAAACTGCTTCGTAGCGAATAAAAAATATATATATATATATATTTTATTCGCTACGATGCAGTTTTTACGAAACATTTAATGAGTCCGTTGTTTTATTATTAAATATGATGTTTATATATATATATACCAGTAAAGTGTGTAGCATTAATAACTTAACTAAAATAGTCCGGTTATCTGAAACATGAAACAACTGAAAGCAAAGGTTTACATGGTACCACATGCGAGAAACATGTTATGTTAATAATTGCTTCATCATATTTTCCAAATACAGTGGTGTACATAACTGATTTTTTGATGGCCCTGTTCTGTACTAAGCTGTACTAAATGCCACATAAGTGAAACCTTGCCATCTAGGGAAACTGTGCCCCTGTATTTTTAGATTGCGTATAACATGCAATCACAAATGTGTGCAATTGTTGCTACCTTGGTATCCTGCCATCTCATGTTTTGTTGTAGTTTATTACTACTAGCGTGAATAATAACTTACAATCTATTTTTATCAACACAGACTCTAGCAAATGAAGTATCTCTGGAGAGGTATTTGAATATTCTTCCCAATTACGCCATATCTGACAAGTAATTTCCAATCATGAAATAATTATGACATCACAGTTGAACTATGTTATTTACAAAAAACTCCATGTGTTAAACTATAGTCCACATAGGTGAATTTCTGCTACCTATGACATTTTTGCCACAATGTTTTCTAAAGCAGCGTAAGAAATCCAGTCGTTTGCCATTTACGCACAGCAGCTTTCATGTAATGTTGATGATTTAATATAAATATTATAACTAACAAACTATGCGGGTAGGGATAGTTAATAGTTCATTTCATTCAGCCTTGTATGATATTAATTTTACATAATATCACAAAAGGCTATAAATGGCTTTATATCTATGATGTCATTTTTGCATAATTGCTTTTTCATATATGGGATTGGGGAGCGTGTCTAACATGTGTCCTTCGATGTCTTACGTTCTACGAGTTGGAGGATTTGTCTTGATGAAATGGCGTACTATCTATCCTAACCCCATAGTTAGATAATCACGCTTGTTGTATAAAGTCACCAATATTATATGAATGCTGCCACACCCAGGTAGCAAACAACTGTGTTTCATTATGTGTACGCAATATGTTTGTTTAATAAACGTCGTGGCAGAAATGCACTGGGTGGAAGAGGATTATCGCTCAGTCGGCGAGGAATAACACACGGTGTTCAACGTATAATACCAGGTACATACCGTTACATGGCTTCAGGTTACAGCTTCCCAGCAGTCTATTGCATTCATACGGGCCAATGTTGTCTTCACACGTCATAACTATAAACTGTGTACCATTTCCACATGGTTTCGTGCACTGTGACCACTCTCCCCAAACTAGAAAAATTAAAATGTATTCATGTGCATTCATTCAAAAATATATTCATGTGCATCTTTATGTGTGTGTGTGTGTGTGTGTGTGTGTGTGTGTGTGTGTGTGTGTGTGTGTTTGTGCGTGGGTGCGCGCGCGTGTGCGTGGGCTTGCGCGTGTGTATGTGCATTTGTGTATGCACGTGTGAGCCTGTGTACGTGTGTATGCGCGTATATATGTTTGGCGTATTTGCTGGAACTGCATATTGCGTTGGATTTCGCTGCGCAATCCTCGGATTCTCATAGATCCACAGATTGCGCACCCATTTGCAGATTGCGCAGGTCCACTGTTGATTTTCGCATGATACACATTCATTAGTTGCGTCTCATGTAAGGGAGGTTTCACGTTTTAAAATTGTATGATGCTAGTCTAGACAAGAGGGTAACCAAATTCCGCGACGCAGTCTGCAGATTACGCAAATCTAGAAAACACGCTCCAATTGCGCAGTCTGCAGATGATCTTCAGATAGGCGCACAATATACTGTTATTCGCGTAATCGAGGATAGCGCAGCGCAATATGCAGATTTTTTAGATAGATTGCACAGCGTTATCTACCGAAAAAAATAGCAGGCTTTCGTAAAAGCGGTAATATTTATTCAAACTAATTAGTAGATTAAACATTTTCAAGATACACAGAAAACGCAATTCACTTACCTCCTTCTTCGCCTTGAGTTGGTGACGTAAGGATTGTGGCTGTAATGTAAACAAATTCAACCATAAACCACCGAAAAGACAAGTAACGACGCTATTACCAGTGGTTACGTGCAATGTAGGTAGTGGTGTTCCATACCCCGTGTACTACATGAGCCGTAACAGTAACTGTGGTAATGAACTGATGACGGGCTTACGACATTGTCTTTCGAGATAGTTATAGTATGAAGCATAGTTTAAGATAAAATCTTTATAAATCTTATAATTTGTTTTGTAATAGTCTAACATTACCGCAAAGCGTTAATTAAAGGAAGTACTATAGATAGTCGTGTGAATTGTTGCGAAACAATTGCTCTAATTTATATTGAACCACCTTATTGCCCCTGAGACCAATTGTAAAAAGAGTTGTTTAAAATCCGTACCATAGAGACAGAAGGCAGCCAGAGCCCACGACACTCTAACGTTCGAAACCATGATATTTCACCCCTCTCCTGCAAAGAAAAAACAGCGTGTATTGATGTGTCAACAATTGACCTATCCATCGCGTTAACGGTTGCCTAGCAACATCCGCCAAGCCATCAGAAATAGTTGCCGAACACTTGGTGCGTTCGTGCATTCCGTTGTATATTTTCATTTTGAAAAAAGCTGAAAACTTGTCGCATTCGATACGAAATTCAAACGCACAATCATGGACATTCGATGAACGGATTTTGCAGCGAAAGATTAGTTCAGAATACAATACGGACAACCTCAAGCCACAACAACAATATACAAAAGACGCATGAACTAATATACTTGCCCACCAATCACTACGGTGGAAAACAGTTGGTCAGAGAAAGAGAGGACATCCATGAATGAACTGTTGCCAATCTGTGGTGTGTACATACTGGGCAACAAACTTTAAAGATGGAGCGACGTTAGGATGCTAACTGTTGATCGATCCAAGGGGACCACATTGACTCTAGATGCTGGAGACGCTAACTCTACGTTTTCGTAAGAAGTAAGGCACTTACTTGATCAGCGACGATCGGAGCTTGACGAGTAACGACTGACCCGGGATGTCTGACGTCTTCTGTTTCCACTTCAGAAGACTAACTCTTTTTTATAGCCCCCTGGTGATGACGTGTGGTCGCCTGATAATAATTGATGAGAAGATGAACTCGCACTTCGCATCATCTCAAGTTAACCGCCAATGACAAATTGCATAATTGTAAATAATGATCGTTGTCATGTCGTTTGTCACGAGGTGTGAATCTCGTTGCTGGTCTGTAACCTAAGAATCACGAATAGACTCGTCCAACATTAACTGTGAGAGAGGGGGGAAAGAGGGAGGGAGAGCGAGAGAGAGAGAGAGAGAGAGAGAGAGAGAGAGAGAGAGAGAGAGAGAGAGAGAGAGAGAGAGAGAGAGAGAGAGAGAGAGAGAGAGAGAGAGAGAGAGAGAGAGAGAGAGAGAGCGAGAGAGAGACATACAGACAGACAGACAGACAGACAAACAGACAGACACACAGAGAGACAGGGAGACAGAGAGACAGAGAGACACAGAGACAGAGAGACAGAGAGACATAGAGACAGAGAGACAGAGAGACAGAGAGACAGAGAGAGACAGGGACAGACAGAGAGATAGATAGATATATAGATAGATAGATAGATAAATAGAGAGAGAGAGAGAGAGAGGGAGAGAGAGCACAAAATAACATATAATAATAATTAGGTAACTTCTGTTGCGTTTAAATACTTAGACATCAAGCTGAGAGGCGCATTAAAACAAATGGGCATATCAATCTCAAAATCGTTAGCCGAATTATTATGCTTGTCAACAGACGGGTGGCTACCCAGGGAGCTAAATTCGATACTCGAGGTTATAAAGGTATTTTTTTTAATGACGGCGAGAATATTTTCTACTGATCTAACACTAATAGGGAGCAAATTCCAAAGAGTCGGAGCAGCGACAGAAAGAACCGTAATTCTATTGTTGGTATCAAACATAGGATGGGAACAAAACCTAAATTAGAACTAAGTGACAGAAGCTTGATAAGCTTTCTTATAGGGGTAAGCAATGAATATAAATATATGCGTCTGTTGCTTACATAAAAGTGGCTGGTGGGTAATAGTGCATACTTTTAAATGATACGATACCGGACGGGAAGCCAACGTAGAGACCGAAGAGGCGATATTTTTTAGGGGAAAACCGTGGAAACTGGGTCATAACAATGCTAGACAACTTTGCATACGTTGTAATTTCGTGATATCCTTAAAAGAAGAGGAATTACAATATTTAAGTATGCTATACAAATACACACATTGGATTAATGCGTTTCTAGTACAATTAAACCCGGTTAATAACACGACGCAAAGAGAACGTGAGTGACATTAGCATAAACTACTTCATAACCTTAGCAATATATACTATCTACTATTAACTGTTCATGTGTTATGTGTCGTATATGTCTGAGGGTGGCTAATACATCAGCCGTTAGACAAAAGACACGAATATAACCAATTCATACCTTTGTTTATTCATCGACAATTCTATAATATTACAAGTAGGCTACCTGCGAGTATAAAATTGACTTTCCAAACTCAGACATTTTGTACAGAGTATGGCGAGCGAAGTTCCCGCAATAGCGTTTCCGTGCTCAGAAACAATCGCGTAACAGTGCACACGCATTTGGTAACATTTAAACGTCATATTTTAATGGCTAAGAAGAAACAGAACGTACATCTGTTATAGTTATGTTTATTATTATAGATAACAAACAATCATATTTTGGTAAACATTGTCGTCTTCCAGCGATGGAGTTCTACTGCTGCTGCTGCAGCCGCTGCCGCTGCCGCTGCCGCTGCCGCTGCCGCTGCCGCTGCCGCTACCGCTTCCGCTGCTGCGGCTGCGGCTGCCGCTGCCGCTGCCGCTTCTGCTGCTGTCGCTGTTACTTCTGCTGCTGGTACTGCTGCAGTGACTGCTGCAAACTCAACGTCTACCATTGCTGCTGCTACAGCTGCTGCATTGCTACTGTTGTTGCTACAGCTGCTGCATTGCTACTGTTGTTGCTACAGCGGCTGCATTGCTATTGTTGTTGCTACAGCTGCTGCATTGCTACTGTTGTTGCTACTGTTGTTGCTACAGCTGCTGCATTGCTACCGTTGTTGCGACAGCTGCTGCATTGCTACTGTTGTTGCTACAGCTGCTGTTGTTGCTGCTGTTGTTGTTACAGCTGCTGCATTTCTACTGTTGTTGCTACAGCTGCTGCGTTGCTACTGTTGTTGCTACAGCTGCTGTCGTTGCCGTTACCGCTACAGCTAATCGGTCTGCCAGGACCTACATTGTACTAAGTATGTTTTCGTGTGCACCCCCAACGTGTGGTCTGGGAATTTGGAAATATGTTAATCACTTCGAAATGTTGTGATGATCTCTCCATCGGAGTTAATCCAACACTGAATGGTGTTTCAAGAAATGCAGACTGAAACTTTTCAAACTGTCGAAAGGGATTAATTTTGCCAATGGATGGTTTTCATAAGGGGCGTGTTTGCTTCATAACGATTGATTAGGAAATATTACTAATGCGCAGTATCGTATCACTGTTGACACTGAATGATCACGCACAAACCCATTTATATTAAATATAGATGCTTGTATTACACTCAGACACTCCTTGCATCGAACATCTAGACATTATGTTGAAGAAGTGTAACAGTTATGCCGAATATTATGTTAAACACAAGCCAAAATAAAGCGAGCGTCACACGTTGTCCGGCGAGAGATTGTGTTATTACTGCCTATTGTACTAGCAAATATTATGCGTGTGTGTGAGGGTCTGTGTGTGTGCGTGCGTGCGTGCGCATGTGTGTGTGCGTAGGGTGTGTGTGTGTGGGGGGGTGCGCGCGCTTGTGTGTGTGCGAGTGCTCGTGTGCATATTTGTGTGTACGTGTGTGGGTGTGCGAGTGTGCAGGTGTGTGTGTGCGTGTGTGCGTGCGTGCGTGCGTGCGTGTGTGTGAATTACTATGGGCTACTGGTGGTTAAAACGAAACGTTTGTTACTATGATGAAAACAAGGGAACATGTTTGTGTGTGTGCGTGTGTGCGTGTGTGCGTGCGTGCGTGTGTACGCAACATTTTAGCAGATAAGTAATTTATGTTCTTCTGTTGAAATATTTTTAAATGACGATTCTCAGCTTAAAGCAATTTTTATTTTCGGCGTATAAAATGCATCACATGCAAGTATGCTTGCCCACCTTAAAACAAAATTATATTGCCCCTTGCCAAAACAAGTGTCCACTACTCCGCGGCACTGAGATCTAAGCAAATGCTATTCAAAGCTCAAAAACTAACAACCGTAATACCTTCAGTGATAAAATCATTCATAGCTTCAAGAAAAAAATTATTGAAAACGGATAACAGCTATTGTTTTACACACCCCGCAAAATAGCTGATAAAATGATGGATACTATGGTGATCCAGATAAGGATGATTTCATTCCAACTACGCCAAGGACAAATACAGTTTCGTGGTTGTCCATAAATATCTCACATTTCAGTTACGTGGCGAAATAGACATGTTTCCAAGTAAGAGTGATCTACGGATAAACATTGCTGATACAGTGTGAACAGCAAACATGTATCATAATAGCCAATTATCTCAGAAATAAGAACCCAGCCCTTGTTTGAGTGAAATAGGCACTCATTCAAGTACAAATATTATCTTTCATTTCAGGTGTATGTTCGCATATTGCGGTTCATTTCAATTTATCAACTACTGACGTTGATATTATGTACATCTCTTGTCTACAAAGTTAGACGTCACTGGCGGGCTTGTGGAATGGCAACGAAAATGTACCGTTCTGACGTGCTTGGGGTGTAACAACGAAGATGTAGCGCTCTGACGGGCTCGGGGTGTGGCAACGAAGATGTAGCGTTCTGACGGGCTTGGGATGTGGCAACGAAGATGTAGCGCTCTGACGGGCTTGGGGTGTGGCAACGAAGATGTAGCGCTCTGACGGGCTTGGGGTGTGGCAACGAAGATGTAGCGTTCTGACGGGCTAGGGGTGTAGCAACGAAGATGTTGCGCTCTTACGAGTTTAGGGTGTGGCAATGAAGGTCTAGCGTCCGACGGACACGGGGAGTTACCATGAAGGTCTAGCACTCTAACGAGCGTGAGGAGTTACCATGAAGGTCTAGCGCTCTAACGAGCATGGGGAGTTACCATGAAAGAACGTTGACCTTTAAAATCGGGCAGCCCCCTCTCAATTCTTGTGTATGTAGGGTACAGCTGTGCCAAATTTGGTACTTTGGACCTGCATGTCACGATCATTTCCGTAAGCCACTCCACTAATGTCACGTAGAGATGCAACGATGATGTATTGCTCTGAAGGGCGTGGGGTAGGACACACAAGCTGTAATGCTCTGACGGGCGCAGGGAATGGCTGTAGATCTGTACAACATTGTAGTGGTCTGACGGACAGGAGCAGTGATTAGAAAGTTGTAGGGCTCTGACGGGCATGGAAATGATTATTAATTTAAGCTGTAGTAACATGACGGGCATGGGGAATAACAGTAAAGTTGTAGAACCGTGACGGGCATGAGGAATGACTGTAAAGTTGTAGTACCATGACGGACATGGGGAATGGCTATAAAGTTGTAGTACTATGACGGGCATGAAAATTACTATAAAGATGCAGTACCATGACGGGCATGGGGAGCGACTGTAAAGTTGTAGTACCATGATGGGCATGAGGAATTACTATAATAATAATAACTTAATTTACACACTAAAATCCAAAGTAGAACTCTTTTCAGTAGTGTTGACAATAGTCGTTGGAAATGATAAGAAATACATATAATAATACAATTAAAACAAATAAATACGTATAGCTGAGGCTTTGTTATACAAAACTGAACAAGAGAAACTAAATCAAAGATGACATTGATCTAAATTATATTATGTATCATCAGTAGTAAAAATAAGTGTAATATTGCATATATATATATATATATTTATATATATATATACAGCGTATATATATATATATATATACATAAATATATAAAACAACTATATAGTAAATTGCGAAAGTTCTAGTACCATGATGGGCATGGGGAATGACTATAAAATTCTAGTACCATGAAGGGCATGGGGAATGATTGTAAAGTTGTAGTACCATGACGGACAAGAGGAATGACTATAAAGTCGTAGTACCATGACGGGCATGGGAATGACTATAACATTGTAGTACCATGACAGGCATGGGGAATGACTATAAACTTGTAATACCATGATGGGCATGGAATGACTATAACGTTGTACTACAATGACGGGCAAGGGGAATGACTGTAAAGTTGTAGTACCTTGACGGGCATGAGGAATAACTGTAAAGTTGTAATACCAGGACGGGCATGGGGAATGGCTGTAAAGTTGTAGAACGATGATGGGCTTGGGGAATTAATATAAAGTTGTCATACCAAGACAGGCATGGGGAATTACTATAAAATTGTAGTACCATGACGGGCATGGAGAATGAATATAAAGTGTTAATACCAAGACGGGCATGGGGAATTACTATAAGTTGTAGTGCCATGACGGGCATGGGGAATGACTATAAAGTTGTACTACCATAACGGGCATGGGAAATGACTATAAAGTTGTAATACCATGACGGGCATGGGGAATGACTGTAAAGTTGTAGTACCATGACGGGCATGAAGAATTACTATAAAATTGTAGTACCATGACGGGCATGGGGAATCTCTATAAAGTTTTAGTACCATGACAGGCATGGGGAACTACTATGACGTTGTACCTCTCACGGGCATGGGGAATGACTACAAAGTTGTAGTACCATGACGGGTATGGGGAATGATTATAAAGTTGTAGTACCATGACGGGCATGGGGAATGACTATTACGTTGTAGAACCTTGACGGACACGGGAATGACTATAAAGTTACAGTACCATGACAGGCATGGGGAATGACTATACAGTTTTAGTACCATGACGGGCAAGGGAATGATTATAAAGTTGTAGTACCATGACGGGCATGAGGAATGACTATAAAGTTGTATTACCACGACGGGCACGGGGAATTATTATAAAGTTGTATGCTCTGACGGGCATAGGGATTTACTATTAAGTTGACTACCATGACGGGCATGGGGAAATACTATAAAGTTGGACTACCATGACAGGCATTGGGAATTACTATAAAGTTATATGCTCTGACGGGCATGGGGAATGACTATAAAGATGTGTGCTCTGACGGGCATGGAGAATGACTATAAAATTGCACTACCATGACGGGTATGGTCAGTAACTACAAAGTTGTACTACCATGACAGGCATGGGGAATTACTAAAAAGTGGTATGCTGTAACGGGCATGGGGAATGACTATAACGTTGTAGTACCATGACGGGCATGGGGTATTACTATAAAGTTGTATGTTCTAAGGGGCAAGGGGAATTACTATAAAGTTGTACTATCATGACGGGCATGGGGAATTACTATAAAGATGTATGCTCTGGCGGGCATGGGGAATGACTATGATGTCATACTACAATGACGGGCATGAGCAGTAACTGTAAAGTTCCATGAGGAATTACTATAAAGTTGTACTACCACGGTGGCATGGGGAATTACTATAAAGTTGTATGCTCTGACGGGGATGTGGAATTACTATTAAGTTGTACTACCACGGTGGGCATGGGGAATTACTATAAAGTTGTATGCTCTGACGGGGATGTGGAATTACTATTAAGTTGTACTACCACGGTGGGCATGGGGAATTACTATAAAGTTGTATGCTCTGACGGGGATGTGGAATTACTATAAAGTTGTAGTACCACGGTGGGCATGGGGAATTACTATAAAGTTGTATGCTCTGACGGGGATGTGGAATTACGATAAAGTTGTACTACCACGGTGGGCAAGGGGAATTATTATAAAGTTGTATGCTCTGACGGGGATGTGGAATTACTATAAAGTTGTACTACCACGGTGGGCAAGGGGAATTATTATAAAGTTGTATGCTCTGACGGGGATGTGGAATTACTATAAAGTTGTACTACCACGGTGGGCAAGGGGAATTATTATAAAGTTGTATGCTCTGACGGGGATGTGGAATTACTATAAAGTTGTACTACCACGGTGGGCATGGGGAATTACTATAAAGTTGTATGCTCTGACGGGGATGTGGAATTACTATAAAGTTGTACTACCACGGTGGGCATGGGGAATTACTATAAAGTTGTATGCTCTGACGGGGATGTGGAATTACTATAAAGTTGTACTACCACGGTGGGCAAGGGGAATTACTATAAAGTTGTATGCTCTGACGGGGATGTGGAATTACTATAAAGTTGTACTACCACGGTGGGCAAGGGGAATTATTATAAAGTTGTAGTACCACGGTGGGCAAGGGGAATTATTATAAAGTTGTATGCTCTGACGGGGATGTGGAATTACTATAAAGTTGTACTACCACGGTGGGCAAGGGGAATTATTATAAAGTTGTATGCTCTGACGGGGATGTGGAATTACTATAAAGTTGTACTACCACGGTGGGCATGGGGAATTATTATAAAGTTGTATGCTCTGACGGGGATGTGGAATTACTATAAAGTTGTACTACCACGGTGGGCATGGGGAATTACTATAAAGTTGTACTACCACGGTGGGCATGGGGAATTACTATAAAGTTGTACTACCACGGTGGGCATGGGGAATTATTATAAAGTTGTATGCTCTGACGGGGCATGGGGAATTACTATAAAGTTGTACTACCACGGTGGGCATGGGGAATTACTATAAAGTTGTACTACCACGGTGGGCATGGGGAATTACTATAAAGTTGTACTACCACGGTGGGCATGGGGAATTATTATAAAGTTGTATGCTCTGACGGGGATGTGGAATTACTATAAAGTTGTACTACCACGGTGGGCAAGGGGAATTACTATAAAGTTGTATGCTCTGACGGGGATGTGGAATTACTATAAAATTGTACTACCACGGTGGGCATGGTGAATTACTATAAAGTTGTATGCTCTGACGGGGATGTGGAATTACTATAAAGTTGTACTACCACGGTGGGCATGGGGAATTATTATAAAGTTGTATGCTCTGACGGGGATGTGGAATTACTATAAAGTTGTACTACCACGGTGGGCATGGGGAATTACTATAAAGTTGTATGCTCTGACGGGGATGTGGAATTACTATAAAGTTGTAGTACCACGGTGGGCAAGGGGAATTACTATAAAGTTGTATGCTCTGACGGGGATGTGGAATTACTATAAAGTTGTACTACCACGGTGGGCATGGGGAATTACTATAAAGTTGTATGATCTGACGGGGATGTGGAATTACTATAAAGTTGTACTACCACGGTGGGCATGGGAATTACTATAAAGTTGTATGCTCTGACGGGGATGTGGAATTACTATTAAGTTGTACTACCACGGTGGGCATGAGGAATTACTATAAAGTTGTATGCTCTGACGGGGATGTGGAATTACTATTAAGTTGTACTACCACGGTGGGCATGGGGAATTACTATAAAGTTGTATGCTCTGACGGGGATGTGGAATTACTATATTACTATAAAGTTGTACTACCACGGTGGGCAAGGGGAATTACTATAAAGTTGTATGCTCTGACGGGGATGTGGAATTACTATATTACTATAAAGTTGTACTACCACGGTGGGCAAGGGGAATTACTATAAAGTTGTATGCTCTGACGGGGATGTGGAATTACTATAAAGTTGTACTACCACGGTGGGCATGGGGAATTACTATAAAGTTGTATGCTCTGACGGGGATGTGGAATTACTATTAAGTTGTACTACCACGGTGGGCATGGGGAATTACTATAAAGTTGTATGCTCTGACGGGGATGTGGAATTACTATATTACTATAAAGTTGTACTACCACGGTGGGCATGGGGAATTACTATAAAGTTGTATGCTCTGACGGGGATGTGGAATTACTATAAAATTGTACTACCACGGTGGGCATGGGGAATTACTATAAAGTTGTACTACCTTGATGGGCATGGGGAATTAATATAAAGTTGTATGCTCTGAAGGGCAAAGGGAGTGACTATAAAGTTGTACTACTGTGACGGGCATGGGGAAGTAATATAACGTTTAATGTTCTAATGGGCATGGGGAATTACTCTAAAGTTGTACAACATGGAGAATGACTCAAACTTTGCGGTACCATGACGGGGATGGGGAATGACTATTAAGTTTTAGTGCACAGACGGGCATGGGGAATGACTATAAAGTTGAAGTATCATGACGGGCATGGGAACGGAAAAAATAAAGGTGTAGTACCGTAAGGGAATGACTTTGAAATTGTGGTACCGTGTAGGCTTGGACGCTAGGTGGCGTAAGGTGGTTTATTTTGTCACTGCGTTAATCAAATTCATTTTTGCAATTTAACTTTTCATTTTTGCCTGTGACACAAGTGTAAAATCATTAAACATTTTATAAATTGCTTCCACTGATACCGTTTGAATTCGTACTTAAATTATTTGGGCGATAATACATACACCAGCCGTGTCCAAACACAACGTGCTTTAGAGAGCTATTCACAGGATCAATGTCGCAGCCTTAATGGCTGATATCCATAAATCCGACCTTATTACACATCCTAAAGAACACGTATCAGACTTGTATGAGCAGTACTGTCAAGTACTTAATGTAATGCTTGCGATGTCTCGTCGTTTGCGGTCGTCGATACCGTGCGCACCGAGGCATCTACAACCTGCAGTGGTTGAGCGTAGCGTCATCGAGGACATGCTCGAACGCTAACAGTCAACTCAGAAAGAACACTAGTCTGCCAAAGACCTCGAGCCACTCCACGTCAACGAACGCATACGCATCACCGACCCAAGGCCACACTGGGAATCTGCCGTCGTCATTCAAACGCCACAACCTAAGACACCGCGCTCATACATTGTCCGATCTGAACGAGGAGTATACCGACAAAATCGGAAACACCTCTTGAAGACGCGCGAACGACCTGTCGCCGACCCCTTCCCTGATATCGACGAGCAGCTCGGATGTCTCGGCGAAGACCACACTCCCGCCAGCGAGGCGTGCGCACTCCGCCCAGTCAACACGTCGGAGCCAGCTGCAACGCCGACATCCATCGTGCAACCCGCGTCGCCTACGCAAGATACGGTCTCATCGCACCCCTACAGAACCAGGGCGGGAAGAGTGCACAAACCTAGGCGCATCCTTGACCTGTAGTGACACTAATATACCCTATAATTATTATTTTATCTTGCTGTTGCCTGTTCGCTGTTGTTGTTGTTGTTTTTTTCTTCTTATATAACAAGGGGGATGTAATGATAGATCACACGCATCTCGTACCACCATTACCCTTACGGGCCTCGCGCACTTACGGGTCGCACATGTTTGGTTGGTGGATGCGGCGTGCACGGCCATGTTCTGAGTCTACGGTTATACACAATAAAAGTATTACATCTTATAACATTATCTATTACTCAAAAGACAATGTCACTACTGCAACAGACGAACGGCTAAAGCAAAATCGGATTCTTACAAAATCATGGTCTCCGATAACTCTGATAGTCCACATCAGCTATGGAACTGAATGAAGCATATTTAACACAGACGGCCTGCTCCATCCCTACCAAATCATGCATCAATCATGTCTTTGTGTGACTCTTTCTCTACTCGCTTCAAGGACAAAATCAGTCTTATCCGGTCTGCATTCCCAGGTCATACTTCAAGTATTGTAAATGCTGACTCTCCACAAGTAAATTCACAGCCTGCATCGTTTGAACCTGCCACAATTGACGAAGTGAGGAAAATAATTATGTCCTCTCCAAATAAATCCTGTGATCTTGATCCATTCCCGACCACACTGCTAAAAGCATGTCTTGATGCATTACTCAAACCACTAATAGACATCATAAACGCATCACTGTGCTCTGGCTTTTTTCTGATTATCTTAAACACGCCCATGTTAACCCAGTTCTTAAGAAGACATTTCTGCCCAATGAAGACATAAACAGTTTTAGACCCATTTCCAACCTCACCTTTATTTCCAAAATACTTGAAAGGGTTGTAGTAAACCGTCAAAGGTCTAATATCAGCACAAATGACTTATCTAATGTGTTGCAATCTGCATACATATAATTTCACTCCACAGAAATTGCTCTTTTAAAAGTACATAGTGACATTAACCTAAACATCGATAAAGGCAAAGTAACCGCATTTACCCTGCTTGATTTGCCGAATTGGGACTGACAGGATATGTAATGTTTAGGAAAGATAGAACAGGAAGAAGGGGAGGTGGAGTTATTTTATATATTAAAGAATCTATCCAGGCTTATGAAATAAAATTAGACAGAGAAGCAGATTGCGAAGAAGCTGTTTGGTGTAACATAGTTACAGGAAACTCAACGTTAACGGTTGGATTAGTTTATCGAAGTCCAAACATAAGCATAGAAGAGAATGACAAAATACAAAACGCTATAAGGGAAGTAAGCAAACGGGACTGTATTATTATGGGGGATTTTAACCACGGGCATATACAATGGAAATCTCTTCAGAGTATGGGGAGTGAGGAACACAAGTTTTTAGTTTTAGTTCAAGATACTTTCCTTTCTCAACATGTGCTAGAACCAACCAGGGGTGAGAATGTGTTAGACATAGTTTTGTCCTCACATAATGAATTAGTTGACAATGTCAAGATATGTGAGCCACTGGGGAGTAGTGATCACAACCAGATACATTTACCATCAAAGTAAAATCAGAAAGGAATAGTAAAAAGCAGTATAGGAGAAATTTCCACAAAGGAAGGTATAAGGACATGAGGAAATATTTAGCAAAGATAGACTGGAATAACACACTGAAAAATAAGACGGCAACAGAATGCTGGAATGTATTAAAGAGTGAAATTAAGTGCATAGTCGATAAATTTGTACCCTTCAAAAAACAAGGAAAACGGTCCAAAAAGAAACACTTATCGAAAGAAACCATTAGAAAAATTAAGTATAAACAAATGATGTGGAAGTCATATAGATGTACTGGAAATGATGAAGACTACAACAGTTATAAAGAAGCACTTAACCAAGCTACAGCTGAAATTAGAAATTCAAAGAGAAGCTATGAACATAAATTAGCTTGTAATATAAAACATGACAACAAGAGTTTTTATGCGTATGTTCGAAGCAAACAGAAAGTTCAGGATAAGGTCGGTCCTCTAGAAGATAGTGCCGGAAATATAATATCAGAAGGATTCTTAATGGCAGAAGACCTGAATGAGTATTTTAGTTCAGTGTTTACCAGAGAAGACACTAGTTCACTGCCAGTACCAGAGGCTAAGTTCAAGGGGGCAGAATCAGACTATTTAAGACAGTTAATTGTAACCCCAGAAATGGTAGCTAAGAAAATTAGGGCTATGAAGGAAAATAAATCACCTGGAGTGGATGGTATTCCACCCAAACTACTAGTGGAAATTGTAGAACAAATTAGCATACCGCTTGCAACAGTTTTCAACTTGTCATTAGAAGAGGGAGTGGTTCCTTTAGAATGGAAAGAAGCAAACATTATACCGTTATTTAAAAAAGGTTCGAGAAACAAGTCAAATAATTATAGACCAGTTAGTTTAACATCGATGATTTGTAAATTATTAGAAAGACTAATTAAAGATCACATGGTGGATTTTCTTGTTAAACATAACTTGATAAACCCATCTCAACATGGGTTTCTAAAAGCGAGGTCATGCTTAACAAATATGTTATGTTTTTTTGGAAGATATCACTAAGTGGGTAGATGATGGATCACCAGTAGATATCATCTACTTAGATTTTCAAAAAGCTTTCGACAAAGTGCCACATCAGAGATTACTGCTTAAACTAAAAGCCCATGGCATAGGAAATGGTATAATTAACTGGATAGGAAAATGGCTGATTGACAGAAGACAACGGGTAGTTGTTGATGGGGAGGCTTCAAACTGGAAATCAGTTTTGAGTGGGGTTCCACAGGGATCAGTACTGGGACCTATATTATTCTTAATATATATAAACGATTTGGACGATGATATAGCTAGCAAGGTGTTGAAATTTGCAGATGATACAAAAGTTTTTAGAAGGATTGAAAGTGATGGTGATAGACAGCATTTATAAGATGATCTTGACAGGTTGATCAAATGGTCTGAAAAGTGGCAAATGTTGTTCAATTTTGGGAAATGTAAATGCCTCCACACAGGATATGGGAACGAATATGTAGAATATACAATGGGGGGAACTGTACTAAGTACTACTGTAAAAGAAAAGACTTAGGGCTGACAATTAGTGCTGACATGAAGGTTTCAGAGCAGTGTGGAATTGCAGCTTCAAAAGGAAATCAAATCCTTGGATTGATTAGGCGAAATATAGCATATAAAGAAAAGAACTAATAATACCGCTGTACAAAACAATAGTTAGGCCTCATTTAGAATATTGTATACAAGCGTGGAGGCCATACCGCAGGAAGGACATAGATATGCTAGAAAGAGTACAGAGGAGAGCGACTAAAATGATACCAAAACTGAGGGATCTTAGTTATGAAAAACGCCTAAAAGAATGTGGTTTAACAACACTAGAGACCAGGAGATTGAGAGGAGATCAGATAGAAGTGTTTAAAATATTGAATGGTTATGAAAATATTGATAGAAATATGTTTTTTTCAGTTAAGAAAGATAGAAAGACTAGAGGACATGAAGTTACATTAGTAAAGGAGCAGTGTAGATTAGACGTGAGAAAGTTCTCATTTTCACAAAGGACTGTGAATGAATGGAACAGATTATCTGATGATTGTGTGGGTGCTAGTAGTGTGAATATGTTTAAAAATAAAATCGACACATACCTCAGAAGGGCTGGATATATGTAGATAAAAGGGTTGGACTCTAGATAAGCCAAAGGGTTTCCTTGTCCACCTGCCATCTAGAGTTAATTCTCTGGATGGCAATCTTGTTAAATCTGTCTGCCCCGTTTGATGCCATTGATCACGACATTCTTATTAAACGTTTATCAACGTGGTATGGTATATCGGGCACAGCATTGAGCTGGTTTACTTCATACCTAACTGACAGACACTAAGCCATAAAGATAGGTAACTGCTTTTCAGCCGTTCTGTCCACTTCATGTGGTATCCCCCAGGGTTCTGTTCTTGGGCCTTTGCATTTCATGCTCTACACCAAGCCACTAACCTGTGTTATACGAAGTCGTAACTTGGATCATCACCTTTACGCAGATGACACACATATCTACATTTCTTTGGCTACACCAGATAGAAATCGCTCCGTAAACCAGCTCAGCGATTGTCGCCAAGATATCTTCCATTGGATGAATGACAGCAAATTAAAGTTAAATGCAGATAAAACTGAATTTCTCATCATTGGTACTCCAAAGCAGCGTGGTAAACTTGATGGCTTTTTCCAAACACGTATCTTGAGTCAGTGTCACACCAGCCGCCTCAGCGCGGAATCTCGGAGTAACGTTCGATGAAAACATGCATCGGTTGACGACTCACGCATTATATACGATAACGAGATTGCTTAATCCTTTGGTTTTGTTGCGCCACTGAGCTTGATTTTCAAGGACATTGGCGCAAAAGAAGTCACTGTTGTTGTTATTACTACCATGAGGGGCACGGGGAATGACTTTAATGTTGTACTACCATGAGGGGCACGGGGAATGACTTTAATGTTGTACTACCATGAGGGGCACGGGGAATGACTTTAATGTTGTACTACCATGAGGGGCACGGGGAATGACTTTAATGTTGTACTACCATGAGGGGCATGGGGAATGACTTTAATGTTGTACTACCATGACGGGCACGGGGAATGACTTTAATGTTGTACTACCATGAGGGGCACGGGGAATGACTTTAATGTTGTACTACCATGAGGGGCACGGGGAATGACTTTAATGTTGTACTACCATGAGGGGCACGGGGAATGACTTTAATGTTGTACTACCATGAGGGGCATGGTTGGAATGACTTTAATGTTGTACTACCACGAGGGGCACGGGGAATGACTTTAATGTTGTACTACCATGACGGGCATGGGGAATGACTTTAATGTTGTACTACCATGAGGGGCACGGGGAATGACTTTAATGTTGTACTACCATGAGGGGCACGGGGAATGACTTTAATGTTGTACTACCATGAGGGGCACGGGGAATGACTTTAATGTTGTACTACCATGAGGGGCACGGGGAATGACTTTAATGTTGTACTACCATGAGGGGCACGGGGAATGACTTTAATGTTGTACTACCATGAGGGGCATGGGGAATGACTTTAATGTTGTACTACCATGAGGGGCACGGGGAATGACTTTAATGTTGTACTACCATGAGGGGCACGGGGAATGACTTTAATGTTGTACTACCATGAGGGGCACGGGGAATGACTTTAATGTTGTACTACCATGAGGGGCACGGGGAATGACTTTAATGTTGTACTACCATGACGGGCACGGGGAATGACTTTAATGTTGTACTACCATGAGGGGCACGGGGAATGACTTTAATGTAGTACTACCATGAGGGGCATGGGGAATGACTTTAATGTTGTACTACCATGACGGGCATGGGGAATGACTTCAAAGTTGTAGTACACTAGCTGGCATGACGAACGACTATAAAGTTGTATAACCGTGACGGGCATGGGGAATGACTATAAAGTTGTAGTACCATGACGGGCATGAGGAATGACTATACAGTTCTAGTACCATGACGGGCGTGAGGAACAACTATAGAGTTGTAATGCTCTGACGGGCATGGTGAATGATTATAAAGTTGTAATGCTCTGACGGGATTGGACAGTGACTACAAAGTTGTAGTGCTCTGGCGGGCATGGGGAATGACTACAAAATTGTAGTACTCTGACGGGCATGGGGAATGACTATAAAGTTATAATGCACTCTCAATTTGTAATGTAAAAGAAACGGTGCCGAGCGCTTGAAACAACTAGAACACTAGAACACTGACGGGCATGGGGAATGACTTCAAAGTTGTTTTGCTCTGACAAGCATGGGGAATGACTATAAAGGTGTAGTGCATTGACGGACATTCATGGTGCATATCCATATACTGTGTTTTGATCGACGTGAACGTTGGTTGTACTACTTTCTATGGGCAGTTGTTCTGGCAATCATGTGTTGTTCTGGCGATCATGTGTTGTTCTGCCGATCATGTGTTGTTCTGGCGATCATGTGTTGTTCTGGCGATCATGTGTTGTTCTGCCGATCATGTGTTGTTGCTATTCGAAAAGTACATTTGTCGTTTTTGTAACACAAACAGCATAGTGAGATGGAATTAACTTTTTTGATTAAATTATGAGGTATGAATTACATAAATCCAAGTTGTTTTCGCTAATGTTTTTGTATGATTACCAAAAGTGGATCTAAATTTAATAGTATCCGTTTTGGAGAAACGTAAAACGCGTCACAAACATGTCACGCGATCTTGGCATGTTACAAAACAAAGAGGTGTGATAAACTGTGTTATTGATACATCTTTTTTAAGCTGCGTCCTGAGATCGTCCATCTTTCCAGTGAATCAACAAGTCGTGTACACTATATATCATTTCCTTATCACCATATAAGCTTTTTTCTATAGTCTACAACATGATGAACATGGCGACCGGTAATTTTGCGAAAAGCATAATTTATCGAATACTATATAAAATGCCAAAGTGACAGATATGGTAGCAAGTACGTCAAGTAAGTAACATTTAATATTGTTCATGTTGGTGATACACTTTTTTAGAACAGCTACCAATGGCAGTCTAGCTGAGAATGCAACTTTATATTGGTACACACGTCAACACATACTACATATATAACTGTTCACGTACACGTTTGTCCTGCTTGCCCATCACTTACTACCCGCATCTTGTTTCTCGGTTGGCTGCAGACTTGGTGCAGATCGACGTATTTTATTGGATTTACTGAATAGTCGTTTATATTACTGAACTGATATGGGAAAATGATGCGTAAGAATGTTTCTATAACGATGTCGTGTGTCGAGTGATGGAGCGTGGATGCGTGTGGGTGTGTTTGGGTGCGTGTGTGTGGGTGCGTGTTGAGATATCTAAATAAAACCAACTCCACTTAGTATAATTTCTATACAGGAAACATACTTTTTGAAGAGTATATAGAATGTGTTGTTGAAGGTAAGCCAACAGCAGTAATTTAGTGTGGTTTAGCTGACAGGAGGCACTATTATTAGTAGTGCAGTGCTAACAGGGGTGACTGAATTACTTTAATTTTATACTTGAGTAGAAGTAAAAGTAATTCGATTGATGTCGGCACAAAACAAATAATGCCTCGCACCACATTTACTGTTCCTAATGACTTGACCATAGTAACACAAGTCAAATGGCAGTTATTACCGCGTTAACATAGTTTACCAACGCTCTAATTTATTGTAATTAAATACGTTTAATGAAACGTTGTCGACGGGCGGAATGCCAACAGGTCGACGTAGTTCAGAAAAAAATGTAAAGAAAATATATCGCGAAGTAAATGAAAGTAACAAAGTAAAAAGTAGCGTTACCTTAGATAAAACTACTTCGTTACAAATAGAAGTAGTTAATATAAATAGTACTTCGTTACTCTCCATTACTTGAAAAAAACTACTCAAGTAGAGTAACGAAGTTGTTTTACTTCGTTACATGACACCCCTGAATGCTAACACTAGTGGTAATAAAAAATATAACATTGTTTATGGATAAGTTCGTTGTGGTTAACTGAGTAAAAAGAAAGTCTAAATGAACTGGCTTAACTCATTGTCACAGATCGGCGAGGTCCTCTGTAACTAGATGGCTCAGGTCTAGTAGGGTTCAATGTTAATTACGTCAACGCTTGTGAATGCGGGCGGCAACCGTGATCAACGCAACAAAGAACAATGAAAATGTAATTAATTTTATTACATATATGTATGAATACCAAAAAACTATGTTATAGTAACAATAAACACAACAACTTCTACCCTCTAGTCTACCCTACCTCGGCTCACAGATAATCTTTGAAACCCAATAAAAAACTAGAACGGCCCGTTAAAAAAAAAATTATTCACACTCAATAGAATTTCATTTGTCAACCCATTACAAGATCTGATCCGCTCGGACTCAGATAAATAGCATGGAAGAATCTACATCATCCCCAGTATAGGGAAAACTAATCTGCCAGTTACATACATAGATCTGGAATCTATACTACAGAATACAGTGAGACATCATAATCTCTTAATCACATAATATACATAGTAGACTAGTCTGTTCTAACTGCAGGATATAATATTTAATTGTCATTTCCCTACATTCGGTCTGTATCTCTTCTAAATTTCACACTGCCTACCTCTAGGCATCAGGGTGGCAACTCACCATTACAGCCCTGTATCTTTTCTAAATTTCACACTGCCTACCTCTGGGCATCAGGGTGGCAACTCGCCATTACAGCCCTGTATCTCTTCTAAATTTCACACTGCCTACCTCTAGGCATCAGGGTGGCAACTCGCCATTACAGCCCTGTATCTCTTCTAAATTTCACACTGCCTACCTCTAGGCATCAGGGGGGCAACTCGGTTACAGCCCTGTATCTCTAAATTTCACACTGCCCTCTAGGCATCAGGGTGGCAACTCGCCATTACAGCCCTGTATCTCTTCTAAATTTCACACTGCCTACCTCTAGGCATCAGGGTGGCAACTCGCCATTACAGCCCTGTATCTCTTCTAAATTTCACACTGCCTACCTCTAGGCATCAGGGTGGCAACTCGCCATTACAGCCCTGTATCTCTTCTAAATTTCACACTGCCTACCTCTAGGCATCAGGGTGGCAACTCGCCATTACAGCCCTGTATCTCTTCTAAATTTCACACTGCCTACCTCTAGGCATCAGGGTGGCAACTCGTTATTACAGCCCTGTATCTCTTCTAAATTTCACAATGCCTACCTCTGGGCATCAGGGTGGCAATTCGCCATTACTGCCCTGTATCTCTTCTAAATTTCACACTGCCTACCTCTAGGCATCATGGTGGCAACTCGCCATTACAGCCCTGTATCTCTTCTAAATTTAACACTGCCTACCTCTAGGCATCAGGGTGGCAACTCGCCATTACTGCCCTGTATCTCTTCTAAATTTCACACTACCTACCTCTAGGCATCAGGGTGGCAACTCGCCATTACAGCCCTGTATCTCTTCTAAATTTCACACTACCTACCTCTAGGCATCAGGGTGGCAACTCGCCATTACTGCCCTGTATCTCTTCTAAATTTCACACTACCTACCTCTAGGCATCAGGGTGGCAACTCGCCATTACTGCCCTGTATCTCTTCTAAATTTCACACTACCTACCTCTAGGCATCAGGGTGGCAACTCGCCATTACTGCCCTGTATCTCTTCTAAATTTCACACTGCCTACCTCTGGACATCAGGGTGGCAACTCGCCATTACAGCCCTGTATCTCTTCTAAATTTCACACTGCCTATCTCTAGGCATCAGGGTGGCAACTCGTCATTACAGCCCTGTATCTCTTCTAAATTTCACACTGCCTACCTCTAGGCATCAGGGTGGCAACTCGCCATTACAGCCCTGTATCTCTTCTAAATTTCACACTGCCTATCTCTAGGCATCAGGGTGGCAACTCGTCATTACAGCCCTGTATCTCTTCTAAATTTCACAATGCCTACCTCTGGGCATCAGGGTGGCAATTCGCCATTACTGCCCTGTATCTCTTCTAAATTTCACACTGCCTACCTCTAGGCATCATGGTGGCAACTCGCCATTACAGCCCTGTATCTCTTCTAAATTTAACACTGCCTACCTCTAGGCATCACGGTGGCAACTCGCCATTACTGCCCTGTATCTCTTCTAAATTTCACACTGCCTACCTCTGGGCATCAGGGTGGCAACTCGCCATTACAGCCCTGTATCTCTTCTAAATTTCACACTACCTACCTCTAGGCATCAGGGTGGCAACTCGCCATTACAGCCCTGTATCTCTTCTAAATTTCACACTGCCTATCTCTAGGCATCAGGGTGGCAACACGTCATTACAGCCCTGTATCTCTTCTAAATTTCACATTGCCTACCTCTGGGCATCAGGGTGGCAATTCGCCATTACTGCCCCGTATCTCTTCTAAATTTCACACTGCCTACCTCTAGGCATCATGGTGGCAACTCGCCATTACAGCCCTGTATCTCTTCTAAATTTAACACTGCCTACCTCTAGGCATCAGGGTGGCAACTCGCCATTACTGCCCTGTATCTCTTCTAAATTTCACACTGCCTACCTTTAGGCATCAGGGTGGCAACTCGCCATTACAGCCCTGTATCTCTTCTAAATTTCTTCGCGTGCTCCGATCTTTGCAAGACCCTTCTGGGCACCGGGGTGACACCACACCATTACAGCCCGTTATCTCTTCCAAATTCACAGGTGCCCGATCTCTGCCAAATATCGGAGCACGTGGATAAATTTAGAAGAGATACAGGGCTATAATGGCGAGTTGCCTCCCTCAGGCCTAGAGGTAGGCAAGATGAGAACGTGCTAGGTTGTGTGGGAACCAGAAAGGTGTTGTTCCCATTATAGAAATGTACGTGGGGAGACATCTGCAAGAGTGCAGACCGGGGTCTCTACACAGCGAAGAAGGAGAGCGAACGGCCAACGACAACTCTGCGTAGGGGCCGAGAAAAGCGCGGACGTAATAATAATATATTTTATTTAATCTAGCGCCAGAACCAATTATAAATTGTTCGTGGCGCTTTACAACATGTAGAACTCCGATAGAGGTAATAATGGTGGCTAAATAAGCATGCATTTTCTAAAAGAAATTGTTATAAAATAAATAAATAAAATACAAAGCTGTAGCGAAGATACGTGTCGAGCGAGGGTAGAAGTTAAGTGGCGGACAGTTGTGAGGGGTAATCGAGGCTACTAATGTTGGAGTGACAGACAGGTTAAGGATATAAGTCCACCTACACGCCTAATAAGTTATGTAGTGTTACAGAACGTCACGACACAGGCTGGGCACAGCTAGATCACACGAGTATTTGTTGTTGATGTTGGTGGTGGTATTGGTGTTGTTTTTGTTGTCGTTGTCATCGTCGTCGTCGTTTTAGCCGTAAAAGAAGGCGGACTTTTGTGCGACAAATGTTTGTAATTACATTATGAACAAGCGCGGTTATTCATGTGACACAATTGTGTTTCTCCTTCTCCCTCCCTCCCTCCTTCCCTCCTTCCCTCCCCTCCCTCTCTCTCTCTCTCTCCCTCCCTCCCTCCCCTCTCTCTATTTCTCTTCCTCTCCCTCTCTCTCACCTCTTTCTCCATCTCTCTGTTTCTTTGTCTCCCCTTCTCTCTGTATATCTCCCTCCCTCCCTCCCTCCTTCTCTCTCTCTCTCGCTCTCTCTCTCCCTTCCCCCCTCTCTCTCTCTCCCGTCTCTCCCTCCCTCCCTCCCTCCCTCCCTGTATTCAATTAAAACGAAATAATCATTCTGAAATGTATACCAAGAAACAATCCTTAAAATAGTCCTTACATTATTAATATACCCTTTGTATAAACAGTTAAACGTATAACATATGTATTAAATAATAAAAAAATAAATAAGTTAATTAAAACATAATAAGTAATGAAAACTGATAAGTAATTAATTAAAATATGAATAAATGCATTTGATAAAGTCCACGTGATTAGAAATAGAAACGCTACTCTAAAAAGTATTTTTTTTTAAGTGTTTTGAATATTGCGAATATGGTATTAGCACGACTTTGCCATCTGTGTAACCTGTGCGTCCACAGTTAGACCGCTCTCGAGTTTCACTCCTAGAATGCGTACAGACGACTTCGCACAACCCGGTGTCCGCATACTGCCACAGATATATCGGGGGGCAAATTGTCCCTTTGGTTTGAGATGAGAAAAAATAACTGCCTTTGACATATCGATGTTCAACTTCAGTTGATTTCTTTCTAACCAGTCGATCACCTGCGCTATACATTGCTCGATCTTTGTTATTGCTGCAGTGATGGGTTGGTCGCGCTCCACTGTCATGAAGATTTGAGTGTCATCCACATAACAGTGGTATTGCATCCCGTGTTGTGTAACGACATCACCGATGGGTGTTGTGTTTTACAATACAAAATTGCCCCAAGCACGGACCCTTGCGGAAAGCCACATTTCAAAATGCTATCAGTTGACACTGCACTGTCCACGGCGACTCTCTGATAACGTTCACTTGTGTACGACCGCAGCCATGCAAGTGCCGAGTTATACCAGACGAATGTTCCAGTCGAGTCATCAAGAACTCGTGATCAATTGTGTCGAATGCGCTTGACAATCATGAGAATAGTCTTGCACTTTATGTCCAGTGCCGCGGCGATGCCGTTCTTAACTCGCAGGAGCGCCGTCTCCGCTGAATGGCCATGGCGGTATACCGATTGAAATGGATTGCACAAACTGTTCGTATCAAGGTGATTGTTGTATTGTTTTGCGATCACTTTTTTTTCACACAAACAGCAACTTCGAAATAGGGCGGTAATTGCATAAAACATCTTCATCCAACGTTATTTTGTGACTGGTCTGACGACCGCATACTTGAAGACATCGGGTACGATTGAACTGTCTAGGGACATGTTTATTATCGTAGTGAACATTGGTACCAGCGCCGACGAACATAGTTTATGTAGCCAGGTAGGGTAAGGGTCCAGTCTGCACGACGTATACGGGGCTTCCTTGCATTTACTACAAAACATGGCCAAACAGTCTCCGGATGAGTTGCCGAGTGTGTCGATTAAACAAGGATCGTATACAAATTGGTAGTACTGGTAATATGCAATACTATCGGCGGCGGACAATACTCGACACACAACCTGGATGTGACACTGCGTGTAGTTACATAGGCCTAGTAATCGGAATGTTAAATGTGAGTGTAAGTTTCGCGCGTTGAAATCGCAAATGTATGTATCACAATTGAAATCAGACATTCCAATCAAAAATGTACAATTTTCGCTGAAAATGAGTTTACCTCGCGATATTTGAAACTAGTAGTAAATAGCGTCAACAATATTTCTCAACGACAACGCTTGCGGCTTTTTGCGGGATGTCCGTATCATGAGGTAATTAACTAGTTCTCTCGTAAACGAACCAATCATACACTCCCGCGTATTAAATCATAAATTAAAACTGTGTGTTAGGCATGTTGACGTATTTTTACGATATCTAAATTACTTTGGCGATATAGTAACAAAAACAGGTATTGCACTGCAAATAGCAGTCGGTCTCGCTTTTTATTCATACAGTTGAGTGTCTATATTAAGTGGGAATCCATATCGGCTACTTTTGCGACACGGTTGCTCAGTGCACAAATGCGCATTATGGTTTATTAATTGCATGCAAATATGCGGGCTGTCAATCGCGGTAAAACGAGAGTTAATTGGCAATTAACTACGGCTGCACCTAGTTATTAGAAAGACACTGTACGGAATTTCAGAAGAGACCAAATGTGAAACACACTCGGTACATTTATTACACAGCGACTATAATTCCTGTTAGAAATGTATTGATAAATGGTTCGTATCATTTAAGTGCTTCTCATTTATTGCTGGTTGCAATACTTTACCTACTTAACATCATCAATTGGAATCTAATACGCCAATGGTACGGCTACATTCCTCCTTAACAACATCCGGCTCAATGTTGATATATGTGCTACGTCATCTCGTCGTATATTTCAAGTTGACTTATTTCTCTAAACTTCGTGTCATTTAAGTCCATATGGTTTCGTGGCTGCAATTGTAGGAGTTAACGTATGTAACTAATTGTTCTTTGTGACCTTGTTCATAATCCGTTAACTAGGGTATCCAGTATCAGTAGAACGTTTAACTGAGGTAACGCACTCACAAAGGAAAATCTACTACTAAACAGAATATGCTGCCTAATTTATTGGAAATGTTTGGTGTTATGTCACCTAAAAGAGTTCATACAAACTAACAATTTGCAACTACAATCACATTGTTAACGTCAGTGGTTTATTAGCGAAAATTTGTTGAACACACAGCTGCCAAATTTCATAAACCGCGCCATTGTTGGCAGAATATGACATAATCGATTTTCTGTGTACTTTCTGTAGAATTCACACATAGTTTTTCACTGGTCCGACAGGTTCGTTTTTTTTCCGATTGTGATCATTATGAGAATAGTTGTGTAATGTTTTGATAACGTAATGTGAGAAGTTTGTCGATGTGTCAGCTAGCCGGTTCACGTCTGGTCTATTCACAGGGAATCGGAACAATTCAGCATTTTATTCGTCACTGTAGTACTGTAGGGACACTGATTTTCCGCGATCGCGGAAAACGGGAAGAATTCGCGTAATCGGCGTTTTGAAACGGAATTAGCCTTTTCAAACGGAAATTCCGCGATCGCAAAAAACGGATGAAATCGCGGTATTTGCGTTTTCAAAAGGATCTTCCGTGATCACAAAAAAGAGCAGAAGCACCGCCTCTTTCATCGATAATGCCTTAACTGGAGATAGTTTGAAACAAGCGTTTACAATGCAACGATGTTAATTTATTTTTGTGGATTTATGAAGCAGGGTTTTTAAAATGCGCAAGACAAATCGTTGCGAAGTGTCATGGCGCCTGTGCTACCTCGTGTCAACTGACGTAAACTGGGATACGCGCAGAAGGCGCTAACATAAACCGTTTCGCGATCGTTGCCTGGCTGTCTGCTAAGCGCATGGAAGACATGTTGCTAATTAAATATAGTTGTCACATCATTAGAACACGCATAAGTGTACATATTCCAGTTTCGAACAGGAGTAACAACAGCCTAGGTTACACTGGCTCAATGTGAGATAGTCCGCGTTTCGTAGTTTTAAAAAATTCCGTTGGATGGCGTCATATATAGCCCTAAATAAAAAAATTATGGTTGAACAAAATTATTAGTGAAACAGCAGTGATTTGATCATTCATAATTGTTAATATGATTGCATGTATAATTTACATTTGCTAACTTATATATTAAGCACTGCTACATTAGAAACAACCAGTCATTTATATGTAATTGTATGACAGGAATTATTTTATTACCTAAATTGTTTATGTACGGTTGTTACTGTGGTGCAAATATTACACAAATTGACGTTGTTAGAACATTTAGCCAAACCGTAAAACAGTATTATTTAGATGCAGATATCATAACATTGTGATATTTTAGATATTTCACAGAATGTATTATTTTTTAAAGTTTACTTTGAAATAAAATGTTTCTTTTCTGAACAGAAATGGGCTTCTTTAGCCAGTATGTCATTTTAAAACGGAAATGCATCATTTGACACAAAAAAATACGTCATTTGAAACATAATTTGTTTTTTTCTGAAACGGAAAATACGTCGTTTGAAACGGAATTTGCCATTTTTTGAAACGGAATTTTGAAACGGAATTGAAACGGAATTTGCCTTTTTTGAAATGGAAAATTAGTGTCCCTTGTTTGCTACTACAGCACAGCACGCGGAATAATATGACGTATTGCAAATCAAGTTTTATTGTAAACCGAATTTGTAACATTCTACCGAACCGTATTCCATGGCGGGTTGATAACTAACCCAGGTCTTCGAAAGAATTGATGACGCGCCGGAAACTTCGTTTGCTGCTCGCTTATTAGTCAAGACTACGCGTCAAGAGCAAGATGTCAGACTCCAGGATATCGGCAGTTTCATTAGAATCTTCCAATTTTAAACCATGTTCTAAGTAAACCTCTGACGTTAAAATTTGTATTATAGTTGCAAATAGTAAGTTTGTATTAATTCTTTTAGGCGCATAACACTAAAACATTGCGTTTTATTTCTCTTTCAGGATAATTTTCAGAAGGCAAAACATGTCACCGAGGACACTATTTTCGTGGCATACCGGCGGAAGTGTCCCGGTGGCGCGCCCTAGTGTTTATAGTTTTTAGTATACAGGATCGCTGTTAAAGGAGCGAAATCGAATTTACAGTGCAACATCAACAATATGAACTCAAACACAATTTAGTGAAACGGTCCACAGGCTACTGTTGCATGGGTCCGGGGTCCGGTTGAGTAATAAATTGACCTGTAGGCTGTACAGTACGCGAGCGCTCGAGTCGTTTGTGCAATGTGTATAGCATACAATATAGGTATTATTATTATATAGTATATAACGAACAGCCCGTGGAGTTTATTTAGTGAAAGCGTTGTGATTTGTCGCAGTGTTGAATTTGAACACGATGAGGCAGAAACCGAGTGCTTCCGTATCGCGCGTGAAGTGATTATCGTCTTACGAATATTGTAGGGCCTAAGTATTTCACTAAAAACAACTTATTTGACGCTTCGTTTGCACGCCATTGATGAAATAAGTGGTTCTGGTTAAGAATATTGATACGTTGCTGAGCGATTTCAAAAATTGTTGGTGACAACTGCATATTACGGTTGTGTAAGGCAGAAACCGAGTGGTTCAGTACTGAGTATATAGTATTACAGTACTATAGTCTATACAGTGTACACATGTCACATTGCATAAACGACTCAACTTCAAGGCAGGCGCTCGTGGTACTGTACGCTGGTCATGTTTCTTCATACATCATTGGGTAGGGTGGGGAAAAGCGCGAGATAATCAGATCAGAAATCAGGATATGCTGACTTCTTCGAAATGATCATGTTCGATCTGATTGGCTAGATAGACTGAGGTGACAAGTGCAATTGCCACGCCCGCCCTTGGCCGGAGGTTAATAAACTTTATTATAAAGGCATGAAAGCCGCACACGGTGCTCGGTGCTCAGAATGTCATGCTCAAGCCTTGCTTTCACACCCTGCTCATACTCACGGAGGTTATAAAACTTTCTGAGCACGAGAACGTTCTCAGACTTGAGCATGAAACGTCTAAATTCTGAGTATGCTATGCCTATGGACTTTGCTCAACGCCGTACTCAAACAAATAAAGATGGCAGCTCACGTAGAAATTAGTCGAATTCGTTGTCCAAGTTCGATGTTTTCGAGAAGAAATGCAGCTCGATACCAGCGTCCGAGTTGTAATCAATCCATTTCAAGAAGTGGTGCAACACTAAATCAACGAAAGATTCCGTGTTATGCCTCAAACTGCAATATTTACTGAATATTTGTGAAATCTAGCGGGAGACACTACGACACAATGTTGCAATGGTTATGTCTTGGTGGCACCTTTTCGACAACGGGGACCAGTCGTTTACTGCTACTGCTTGGCGATACAATTTCACTATCAACTGCTGAGCAGTTCATACGAAACGTTTCTCCAAAACAGTGTTGTTTACCAGGACGATTAATAAAATACCATGCCAGACATTAAGCCATATCAATACAACATACAAGTGTACATTAAAAAATATATAATAAATAATACAATTACGAGGCCACGTTTTGTCATTGCCTGAAACTGCTATTAATATATCATTATTTTGTAGTGGTTTTTTCAATTGGGAATAATGAAGGAGTACTAAGTAATATAAAACATATATTATTTATATTGTTTCATCGTTTCTTTTAATATGAATAGCATACTAATAATGAAGCTCATGCAACGTTGATATAATTGGTAGCCATGTTCAAGGCTTTGTGGATGTCATGATATTACAAATTTGTAATGCCAATGATTTCCACGATAGTTGACAACTTAAATGTATATGTGATTATTCTGTCATTGGTGTGGTTACTCGGTCACTATTTTTGTCAAAGTGTACATTTAGAAAATGAATATGATCATATTTACAAGGCTACCAAATTGTAACTAGTTCGATGAACTAACAAACAATACATAGTTTATATCTTTCTAATAAAATGGTTTTACCCTGTAGTAAAACAATGTTTTCCAAATTAAAATTATACAAACTATATCAATTATACTGAAGCAATGAAGCCATACTTTTTGAGAATCGAATATAAGATGTACTATAAATGTAGCCATAGAGTGGCTATGGGGAATGCTGCACAGCTAACTGAGATGGTTATTGCATCAGGACGGAAGACCATAACACAATTGTGTGTTTGCCTTATGAGCTCAAACCCAGCATGGTGGTGAAGACAGTGACTAACGTATTGCAGTTTAACAACGTAGTATTTCAAAGACGCAACAAGCAATTATGAAGCAAACTATGTAAAACAACTTAGAATGTGGTTATTATACAAGTATGTTATGTGTATATATTATCCTTTTAAACGAGTAATTGTACAACAAAATAACATAATATTACATACACATATCTGTATAAAAACAACTGTTATGTATAACACGGATTTGGGTCAAATAACTATTTTGAACTTAGGCTTTGCAAATAATAATTGTTGTTTAATGAAACAGTTATGACATTATTGCCAAACAAATTGCACGATACGATTGGAGGAGGGGTGAGCTGAATTTCAGATCAGAGTATGTATGTCCCCGAATCCCCGATAAATAATGGCCGCTCCCATACAAATACCTCCCATACAACTACTTTGTCAGTTCATTTGTTGCAGATAATGTAAGTTGTTTTACCAATACGAACGCTAACTCAATTTGATGTGTGTGATATTTATTTATTATAAACACGGTAACATCGACGCCGTCGAGCCCGAATTCATCGTACGTTCTTACTGTTACAATGATACAAACTATCATAATTAATACAGCATGACTGCTCAGACTCAGTGGCAGTGCATGTTACTACTGTTTTGCGTTATTTTATCTTTCGAATTATCTTGTGCCATGTCTGTTCCATCGTGCACAGCGAAGTACTTTCCTTGCAACATTATTCAGTCGATATTCCTCTGAGCATTTCACCATAAAATAAACAAATTCACAACGGCGTAGATCTTCGTCCATCACCGTTTTATAGCCCGAAGTTGATATTATTTATAAATAGGTGTAGGTTTGTTATCTTCGTCAACAAGAGAGCTCAGAAAGAGCTCTTTGTTTTGCTCTAGTACTCAAGACGGCGTACTCAGTTGAACACGTACTCAAGAAGTTTTATAACCACCGTGAGCATGGATTCTTCGGTGAGCATGAAATCTCGAGACTGAGCATGGAGTTGAGTATGAACACCGAGAACGTTTAATAACATGGGGCCCTTACCTCTAGACTCGATCGTTTCAACAACATGTGAGATTGTTGACCGATTTATTATACAACGCCAACGGCAACGGTCACAATTTTACCGGTGTCGCCAATTCCAGAATAAAAAACTACTACGTCATTGTTTATATACGGCACCAAAACATGATAGAATGAATAGCTCATTTAAGAAAGTAATCTTTCTTCGATTCCAAGTCATCAACTTGCAGGTCCAAGCTAAATCTTAAGTGATTGTCCATACCAAGGAGCCACGTCCCAATACGCCGGGCGCCCAGTATAAAAAATGTACCTAGAAAACAATGTTTCGTTCCACAATTCTGGTAGCAACTTGTTCTTTATATATAGAATATGAAGGTAGCCCCACTTCCCGCAGTTGAAATCAAACGTTCGCTACGATACACACACACGCACGCACGCACGCACGCACGCACACACACACACACACATTACATTATATACACTATCGTATATTGTAGTCGAGTTGCCATTTTTGGTAGAATAAGGTTTTTTTGCTGAATCATGTAGGTTATGGGTCCCTCAACTCAAATCAGCGGGTTGACAACGCGCCATCCTTGGGCATCTTGTGGGAGCCAGGCAAATCCAAGATGGCTGCCGTGATCCGAGGTCAAATTAGAAAATGTGTTACATCTTTGTACTGGAGCATGCTAGGAACGTGATTTTGGTGTATATACACAGGTTTTGGCATACGAGGAATTCAATGGAACCATTTCCAATGATGTCCAACAATGTTCACATGACATAAATTCAAAATGGCCGCCATTTTAACCGAAAATAGCCAAAATCGAGCATAACTTTTGATTGGTTTATGTTAGAGACACGGTTTTGGTGTCCACCCCAATGTTTTGTCATATCAGGAATTCAACGGAACCATTTCCAATGATGCATTTTTACCGAAAATAGTCAAAATCGATCATAACTTTTGGTTGAATGATGATAGAAACATGATTTTTTGGAGCATAATAAGTTCTTTGGAATTTTTCCAATGATTTTGTATTGATGTGACATGGCAATAAAGCTGTTGTTAAAATTGGGACGTTTGTAAGATAACACATTTATTTACAGTTCTTCATTTGCAATGATCAGTCATCATGACTGAGCTACGAGTATGCTAATAGCTATACATACATGCACATGTATATGGCTACTTCTGACAAGAAACATACAAAAGCTTTGCAAAATGGCATGCAGTAATCACGAATGAATATGTATAATACATGTAGAACATTTATAAGTACAACATTCAAAGTAAGAAGTAAGAAGTACTTAATTATAAATTTGCTGAAACACAATGAAACACAATTTGAGAGCATTTTTTTTAATGACAGGTTTCATTTGGACAATGACAATGTGTATATCATTAATTAACTCAAACCCAACGGTATATGAAATGGACGCCATTCACATTACATTCTCATAGAAAAGTTTAGTCCCGGCATTCTCTCTCATTCTCCTCTTCTATTTCCTCTGTCACCTTCTTCCTCATTATCATACCTAGCGTCATTCTCATGCTCAATGTGTTTGTGAACGTGTTGAGGCACATGGCTTCACCAACACAGAAGCAGTGCGGTGTGCAGAACAATCCTGCAGAATAACAGCTACATGCATGACTGCTGCAAGCTTTCCCTACAGCTTTACACTGACAGTTGATGACGTCCATGAGGGCAGGGGACTGCTGGTCCTCATGCGATGCATGGAGTTGGCACACAGCCTGCAGCAGTGACAAACTCCCACCCATAATCAGCGATATCAACCACGTGCGGAGACTGCTGATCTGTTGCCTTCCAGAGCATGACTTGGTAGTGAGCTCGCAGGATATGGTAGGCCAGAATAGCGACTGTCGGAGAAAGAGTCTTGATACATACAGCTTTCCCTCTGGTCCTTTTGGAGTAGAGCGCATATCTGGCGGAAGCCATGCTTGTGCCTTCAGCAACACCATAGAGCGAGCAGATGAATTTCCATCCAGTCCCCATCAACTGTTCGAGAGTAGCACCCTCTTCACCGAAGCCAGTGTAGAGGCCAGAGTGGTCAGCAGACTTCAATTCCTTTAGAACCATCGCTTTGCCATGACCAAATGGATATGACACAGTATTGCAGTCTGACAGTGATCTACCTGCACACGTGCTGTTAGCTGCGTGCGCCACACCCAGAAGACAAGCAGAACAAAGACGTCAGTGTCATCGCTGATCACTCGTGCAGTTTTCTTACCATTCTTCACAGCCTCCAGAAGATAACTAATGATAGTAATATCTGCTTCATCATGGCTGTACACGCCCTCCTCTCTTCCAACCATCGTCATATTGTTGTCCAAATTGAATGTGGAGAGAATCTTGACGAGAGCCTTCTTTGCCTTGCTCTTCATGATGGCATCGCGGCATGGGACCTTGCTGGATATTGTCTTGTCAATTATACTTCTTCAAAAATAACTTCCCAAATTAGTTAGTGCCAATGCCAAGTCAAAGAAAACATTTTCTTTTATTGTACGATATTAGTGTATATATTTAACTTTTAATTAAGGCAGTACAAGTGTGTACCAGTACTGTGTTCTTGCCCATATGGTAAAACATAGGTATAGACACCAACAATCGTGTCTCTGGAATATGTTCGGTAAAAATGGCGGCCATTTTGAATTTTGGTCAGGTGTTCATAGTCGGGCATCATTGGAAATAGTTCCATTGAATTCCTGATATGGCAAAACATCGGGATGGACACCAAAATCGTGTCTCTAGCATAAACCAATCAAAAGTTATGCTCGATTTTGGCTATTTTCGGTGAAAATGTCGGCCATTGTGAATTTTTTTCATGTTAACATAGTCGAACATTATTGGAAATTGTTCCATTGCATTCCTCATATGCCAAAACATGTGTATAGACACCAAAATAATGTTCCTAGCATGCTCCAGTGCAAAGATGTAACAAATTTTCTAATTTGACCAAGGTTCACGGCAGCCATCTTGGATTTGCATGGCTCCCACAAGTTGCCCAAGGATGGCGCGTTGCCATCCCGCTGATTTTAGTTGAGGAACCCATAACCTACATGATTCAACAAAAAAACCTTACACTACCAACCATTTCTGGGTTCCACACAGAACATAGTAGAGCGGCAACTCGACTATTGACCAAAGTTTAGCTAAATGTTAGCTAGACCAACAATGACGTCATCGGATGTCATTTTATGGCACCACCAAGACAATTGTGAAAATCTGCCACCACCATCTTTCGCAGCAAGATATAGTACACTTAGAATGCAGTGATTTCGTAAATTTGCATATTTTGTGAAGCAAAATAGTGGACAAAGTTTCCAAGAAAACACCAATTGTTAAAAGCAGTAGCTTGCGACTACACTGCCCAATTAAAGGGAAAGAAAGGGGGTCTTGTTAATGCTATGCATCTAAATGAGTTAATACAAACTAACCATTTGTACACAACCAGAAATACCGAGCTTTCGTTGACGGACGCTAGGTTCGTACCAATCGCCCGCGTTAACTGACAGATCTAATCGTTTTTTTGTTGCAGCGTAACGCACTGATTGTTTTTGTCGCTACGCGTAGCAAATTAAAACATCGCCTGCACGTCGGATGATCTGTATTCACGTAAAAGACAGACATATATTACTAGCACACGTCTACAATGTTTTGTTCTTCAGAATTCATGACTACATTGGGACATCAGTAATATCAGCTTGTTTTTTTTACCGAACAACAGTCCAGCCACATACCGAACATACGATTACCATACGTTCACAAATTATCGGAGAAACTGACCACGATCTAACGAGAACACGGAGTGGGGACATACCACAAACCATACAGCATTACACGATCCATGGTTGTGAATCTGAAGGACAAAACACACAAAAACAACACGTGCGAGGTAATATAAGAAATAACATGTCCTGACTGTGACCAGACCTATGTAGGTGAAACGAGTAGATCACTGGGGCCAGATTCAAAGAACATAAGAACACGAGAACCCACTTACAGCTGTGGGGGGAACACCGAGTAAACGAGGGCCACAACATCAGGCCAAAGGCGCTACAGTGCTCGCCGGAGAAAACAACTTCTAGCAAAGAAAAATTAGTGAAGCAATTGAAATCCAAGAGAGGCGTCCAGCTCTCAACAGAGACACCGACTATAATCTTCCCGCAATTTCCTTGGAAATGCTGTCATGTGATTAACACCAACAATGTAACATGACAACTGGGAAGTGAATCAGTTCAACGCTGACGAAGACATCGAGAGTATGCCGACAGCTTCGTCTGAGCAAACAGGGATTCAAAAAGGCCACATACTACATTTCCTAATTCCATAGGGATGTCAACAGTATGTCCTTAAATCGTTCCTTTTGCCCTCCGCGAGAGCGGGTCTCGTTTGACTGCTCACAGAAAACAACTTCTTTGGCAGACGAGTGTCTGGTATCCTGACCACATGGCCAGCCCATATCAATTGTGCCTGCTTCAGCATGGCGTGTACACTTGGCCAGCCAATCTGGACGACCACTCGGTGTCTGGTAATTTGTCCTGCCACTTTATATTCAGCAACTTCCACAAACAGCTCGTATGAAAGTGGTTTAGGTTTTTGGCATGGCGCTGGTAATAGCACCATGTCTCGCTCTCGTGGGATAGTGATGTAATGACAACTGCTCTGTAGACTTTCAGTTGTGTCCACATGCTTAACCCTCTATGCCTCAAAATTGGGATACGAAGTCTGCCAAAGGCCACACTTGCTTTGACAATCCTTGCAAATGTCTCATTGTCTATGTGAACAACCTAGGAGAACATATTGCCAAGGTAGGTGAACCTGTTCACATTTATCAGGTTCTGGTCTTCAGGAGTTATCTTTGGCTCGATGTAGGGTTTTCCTAGAGAATCCGAAGAATTTCATTCTAGTTCATTTTACTAATGCATACCATCGCAACGTAGATGTAGTATCGACATTATTTTGCATGTACTCATATGTAAACAATTAACGGACTACTGAATTTAAGTGGAATGCATATACAGAACAGAACTAAATTGCAAGTTGTTCAGTAATTTTACTGTCAAGCTTGACGGAGAGCTGACAACCAATAAAGTCATCAAACTGCAACAGATTGTAATATATATATACAGTTGGTCTAATGATATGAAGCGTCCGCCCTTTCAAAAGCTAATGTTTTGGTTGTGGGTTCGAGTCGCTTTGGGGTAGTTTATTTTCCTTGTCACTGCGTAGTCGTCGGAGAGTAGCCACCCCAGTTTGGGTTAGTCGGTCATATGTTACGCACCGACAGACCCAGTTTAGATTAGTTCTACTAAAGGCATATATAACCACCCATCGGACCGTTTTAAATGCACCCCTCTACACACACCCAAATGTTATATCATTTCAAAGGTCTATATCTCCACGTCCCAACGAGGCCTGTCGTAGAGCTGCCAAGTGGTGCAGTAAGCGTGAATCCAAAGTCAAACAAGGTCACCGTCAAATGATGAATGTTCGAAATTTTGCGCTTCCGCAATCGTCTTAACATTACAATGGTTGCATATCTACTTTACTTAATTAAAAGATGGCTAAGTCGTATATTTTTGAAAGTTTATTGTCTCATCGTCAAATTGTGGTACGGTATGGGGGTGTTACCTGTTGTGATACGAGTAGAGCTAATGTCAAACAAGGTCACCGTGTAATGATGAATATTCGATTTTTTTGCAACCGCGAAAGTCATAAAGTTACAATGACCCTGCCTGCAATTATTTCATTTATATGTACAAATCATATGATATGTCAAAGAACGATTCTCCCCGTCAAAATGAGATATGACATGGATCTGTCAGTTGATCGAGTAGGTGTGGACCGACGATCAAACAGTGTCACCGTCAAGTGATAAATGTTCGAAATTACGACGGGGAGCTATCAAGTGGTGCAGTAGGTGTGGCGTGAACGTTAAACAACGTCACCATTAAACGACGAATGTTCAAAACTACGCCACTCCTCAAAAGTTCTACACTTACAATGGTTGCGTAGCTACTTTGTCTACATACGCTATGCCATGTTACATATCGTTTGAAAGCGTATCCCCGTCAAATGAGGTATGTCATGGAGTTGTAAAGTGGTGCTGTAACTGTGGAGTGAAGGTTAAACAAGGTCAACGTCAAAAGATGAATTTTTCGAAATGATACCTTTCTGTATAATTATACTAGGTTAGCCAAGAAGTGATGTTATACTTTTAACTGCATGTTTTGTAAATAACATTCATGCTAGATCCGTTGTGTGATGACACAACGAATAAGAAAATAGGTGTATGTGGATGCCACCATCGATTTTAAAGGTTATTTCAGAGTCACAAACTCAAACTTGTGTCAAAATAGTTTTAGTAATTAATTGACATCATCTTGTACACACCGTTGCATAAAACTAAATATTTTATGATTTATGCACGTATTGTCTGTGTTATCAGGTGTTGAACTTTGAATTTGATTACTCATAAATATAGGAGATAATCGTATAATAAAAACAAGATTTTCTCAAATGTGTTTATCGCGCACACCAAAGTTGTTTCCACACCCAATACGTCGTTGTAAGCGTGTTTGTATATATTCCTGTTGATATAATGTACAAATTATTTATTAGTACGTACTTGGTCATTAACATGACGTGAAAGGTAAAGAATTTGCCCAAATGTACTTAGGATGTTGAAGAAGAGAGGTGGCAATCACAGATTAGAACTCTACTTGCAACACAGTCGACCAACTGTTAGATGTTTCGAGGAACGAGACAATTCAATATCTCATGGAGGAATCAACATTTCAGGATCTAATTGACATACGTTGAAACTATGGAGATCATACTGGACATCATCAGGGGTGAGACGATTGACAACTATATAGAACCTTTCGCTGCAATTTTACATTGGCTAATCATCTATGATCATACAAGTAATGCCCTCCCGATGGAGAACAGTCTCTCTGCTGGGAGATGTGAAACACCCCGAGAACAAAGCACCAGAGGCTCATGCAGTAATCATTAAGGGATACTTTGTTGTGAATAAAGCCAAAACGCGCTTCAACCAAGTGCCTGCTGATCAGGCAAGTGAGCCAATTACTAGCACATGCAAGACGCATAATGATATCATCGGCATTACAAAAAACAATCGAGCCAGTTCGCCAAGCCGCTCAGTATTTTGAGTGGCATCCACAGACATCTACAATAGAGGATATCCGCGTTCATACAGGCACTCTGATACATTCTTCCTCGTATAAGTGTCGATATGAGATGACATAGCTATATATTCACAATCTACCTGTAACAAAATCTTTGCATGGTGATTAGCGTGTGCAATATGAAGTTGTAGGGTGGGGTAGCATCGTCCGACCCAAAGAGTTGGATCCTGACAGGATCGAAGGTTTGTTACTCACGAGGGAGTGCCATAACATAGGTGACACACAACATATCCAGCTCATTCAAGTTCCCCATCATGACCAATTCCCTTGATAAGGAGCTGGTTGGTTCTGGATATTTTGCAAGCTCGATGTCTTCACATGACCACAAAAGGATGACGTTGAATTCCTGTTAGTGAATAGAAGCTGAGCAGGTTATCATTCGCAGATTGTGTAAGTCTTTCAGATTGTTTCTGAAAGTTCCGTGGGTGTACGAAGTTCAGCTGTACCAAGACAATGTGCAGCTAAACCCTTGGTGTTGTGTTCATGTCACCTCCAAATGTGGCTATAGACAGCGGGACTGGGGATAGCTAAAGTTTCATGGTATTTACAATTTCCACTATTCGTCCAGTAGCGACACTGTTGACCTATTGCTTTAACAGCTTTCTGTCAACTTTGGTAGTGTTTTGTACATTGTGTAGTTGCAAAGGTTTATGAACGTTGCTTCTTCGGTGCGTCATGAAACCATTTAGTTTCTTCAACTAGTCGTTGTTTCACGGTGATTATAACCTACTATGATTCTTGGTCTCCAGCTGTTAGATGAGTTGACTATTGACCATGTCACTTGGAGCAGAGTATTCTGTTGCCATAGGTACTAAAGACATGTCGTTACTCTGTGGGTCAATCCGGTTTCTGCTGTAGGCTCCTGTCTGGAGTCAGCAACGATATGCTGAGATACACACGCTTGACAGGAAAGCAACTCCGTCGACAGAGAGCAAAAACAGTGGTTAAAAGGCCACCACTCTTGCGCCGTTGACCATCGTTCCTACCTGAAAGTCAGTGTTTCCATATTCACCGTCAGTTCCTCTGAACACACCAAGAACGTTGTGACAAACTTCTTTGGGTCATCAGCGTCACGCTTCCATGCTTCAACCGTGGAGGATACCATCAGAGCAGTTGGAGGTGGTTTCTTCCTCGTCGTCTTCCGTACTGAAGAAGGGAATCTTGAGTACTGTGACATTCGTGACCGTTCTGATCATGTGACGCGAAATGTCCCTGGCTTGATCGTCCCTTGTAAGGTCCCTTGCTGATGATGCCATTAAGCATCTTGTATAATCTATACATCAAGTCAGTTGGCTGATCAGCTTGAATTTGGTTGAAGGGCCTTTTGGTTTTCTTCAAAACAATGTTTCTTGTAGTGAATACTGCATGAACCTGTGGTGCTTTCTTCTCGAGGTGTTTCACATCTGCCAGAGAGATTGTTCTCTATCAGGAAGGCATAGTGTATATGATCGTAGATGTCTAGCCAATGTATAATTGCAGCGAAATATTCTATATGGCTGCCAATCGTCTCAGCCCTGATGATGTCCATCATAATATCCATAGTTTCCATGTATGTCAACTACATCTTGAAATTTGGATTCCACCTTGAGATATTGGATAGTCTTGTTCCTCACAACATCTGAGAGTTGGCCGACTGTGTTGCGATTAGAGTTCTAATTTGCGATTGCCACCTCTGTTCTTCAACATCCTAACTACATTTTGGGTAAGTTCTTTGACGTTCACGTCATGTTAATCACCAAATACATGTGTAGTAATTAATAATATGCATATTAGGTCAACAGGATTGTATACAAACAGGCTTACAAAAAATAATTGGATATGTAAACAATTTTGGTATATGCAATAAAAAAACATTGAGAAGATCACGTTTTATGTTAGAAGGGGAAAGGTGAGAAAAAACGTTTTATGTTAGATTATTCCATATATTTATGAAAAAATTCAATGTACAACGCCTAATAACACAGACACTACATTTACAAATCATACAATATTTGGTTTGTACAAGAAGATATAAATTAATTAATACAAATATTTTGACACACGTTTGAGTTTCTGACATTCAAATAACGTTCACAATCGAGGGTGGCCTCCACATACACCTATTTCTGATCCCCTGTGTGATGGGTCTAGCAAGAATTCCTGCCATTAACAAAAACGCAGTTAAAAGTATAACATATCATGCTGGCTAACCTACTATCTGCGGAAAGGTATAGATTCGAAAAATTCATCTTTTGACAGTGACCTTGTTTAACCTTCACTCCACACCTACTGCACCACCTGATAGCTCCCCGTCGTATCCCATATTTACGGGGAGACAAAAAATAATTTGCTTTCCAACAGTTATTACTTGACGGTGACTCTGTTTGATAGTCGCTCGACACTGTACTATCGTGACAGTAAAGTGTCGCCACTATAGTACTTAGCTGCTGTATGATCGCGTGAAGTTTTAATCGAAAACGAGACGCGACACACGCCTTTTTGAAAATATTCTACCCAGCGAAATGCCAACAGCGTCCCCCGTTGAAGTGCTCCTACCGCTATCGTGATCGTGCACTTCACTTCTGTATAAGTCAGAAAACAACAACAATGAATTCATCAGAATACACCACATTTTGGTGAGTTGTAATAACTATGGAAAAAAAATTATGCTGTGGAAGTTGTGTTAAATGTAGTGTTTCATAATATGGGATATATATATATAATATATATATACACATATTTTATATATATATATATATATACATATATATATATATATGTATATATATATATATATATATACATATATATACATATATAATATGTATAAATATGTATATATTTCAATAGTCAAGACAAAATTGAAACATTTACAAATGATTCAGCAAAATGCATGCTAAATGTATTACCACGCCTGGATTGAGATGATGACTCAGGTTACTCATTGTAGTGATTGGAAGTTTGTTGTGGTTTGTAGGTTGTTAGACAACTACATGGAAGGGGATGGCGAAATAAAGAGAGGAGATGTTTTAAAACATTATATTTCTACTGTAGTTAAAGAAGATAAGCATGCTACCGTAAGTATGTTTTTTTTTAAATAATACTGAAAGTGCAATGCGTGCACATACACAAGTAATTAATCAAAAAGAAAATAAACAAGAATCACTTTTGAACAATGTAAATTTAATGATGCAAAATATGGAACATAATAAAGCCTTACACACGCATGTTAGATTTCCGAAATACCAGTCGCAATATATGAAATGCATCAGATAACATAAACGTCACATAAATATGATAGGATTGTTATTATTTACTGTACGTATACATAAAACACCTTTTTAATTGTAGGCCTTTTGGAGGTTGCTCAGGCATATGTTTCCAAAGGTGAAGGTCAGGACTTCACAATTAATAAAAGATGGACCAGATGAAAAGCACAGGACCAGTGAAGGTAGGCCTACGTTACTTTATATATCCGACAGATGAATACGTTACAAGTTGCAAGATGAATATGATTTCAAACTGAACACTGAAAACATTCAAAGTGTACATAGCAGCTAGGATGTATACGATGTAAACATTCAAAGTGTACATAGCAGCTAGGATGTATACGATGTAAACATTCAAAGTGTACGTAGCAGCTAGGATGTATACGATGTAAACATTCAAAGTGTACATAGCAGCTAGGATGTATACGATGTAAACATTCAAAGTGTACGTAGCAGCTAGGATGTATACGATGTAAACATTCAAAGTGTACATAGCAGCTAGGATGTATACGATGTAAACATTCAAAGTGTACATAGCAGCTAGGATGTATACGATGTAAACATTCAAAGTGTACATAGCAGCTAGGATGTATACGATGTAAACATTCAAAGTGTACGTAGCAGCTAGGATGTATACGATGTAAACATTCA
>CM034542.1:45283466-45330586 GCA_020002185.1 Paraescarpia echinospica
CCATCTACTATACCATTCCACAGCGAACGACAACCAAACAGGAGTAGGCTTTCTCATAAACAAGAAATAGAAAGACAATATAGTGAGGGTTAACAGCACCACCCCAGAGTGGCAGAACTTGTTCTATGCATAACAAAGCTCTACAAACTGAAGATAGTACAAGTATATGCACCAACAACATACTCAGAAGAAGACACAGACAACTTCTACAACGACATGGATAAGACCTTAGAAAAAAACCCCACTACACGATAATGATGGGAGACTATAATGCACAAGTAGGGAAACGAACAAACATTTTGGAAATGGCAACAGGCAAATTTGGCCTAGCTAGGTGTGAGAAACGAAAGAGTAGAATGGGCAACATCAAGAAAGTACAAAATCACGAATACCATGTTCCAGAAGAACGCAGGAAGGAGATGGACGTCGAAAAGTCCAAATAAAGAAACAAAGAACGAAATTGACTGCATCCTGACAAACAGGCCAGACATGGTCACTGACGTAACTGTCATCAACCAAGTCAACATCATACTGGACGTCAAGGCTGAAAGGAAGAAGCAGATAAACAAGAGACCACCGAGTGTAGATACCACACAAATAGGAACAAAAAAGATTGAATTCCAACTCGAACTGCAAAATCGATTTGAGACACTACAAGAACTAGACGACATCGACACCATGAGTGAATCACTGAGATGATCCAACTAAGTGTAACAAGTGTAGCCAAAGCAACCAACAGGCATGTAAAGATGGGAATATCGTCACCAACACGAGCACTGATGAAGAAACAACAAGAAATGATGGATAACGGTGACTGTAAAAACAAATAGAGGATCATGGTGAGTACTGAAAGACCTGAATAGTGCTTCCGATAATGGATCATGGCAAAGTACTTACATCGGATGACGTGTGTCGAGGTTCGGCGCCGTCCGAGGCACATGGATGGGCGAAGTCGAGGGGATGACCGGCCAGGTTGTGGCCTCGGTAGCCCAGACCCACACCTGGAGGAGAGGGGGCAACAGTAGAGGCTAACATACATTCATGTTGCATATGCATGCGTGCATGTTAGCACAGAATTGCAGATACACACTCACATGTACGCATGTACACACATGCACTCACATATTCACACACACTCTCACACATACACACACACAAAATGCATACACACAGGCACACACATGCACGCACATGCACACATGAGTGTCACACACACAGGTGCACCCCCACACACACACACACACACACGCTCTCACTCGATTGCATGCATGCACGCACTCACTAACTCCCTCACCCACCCACCCATCCACCCACCCATCGCTCACTCAGTGACATGCTCACGCAGTGACTCGCTCACTCAATGACTCACTCATCCATGCACTCACCAGGCGGTAATGTTGCAGCCCTCACTGCGCGGTCAACCGTGGCAGCCTTGAACGCGTCTGTATTCTGCTGGTACGACCCAGAGCTCTGCGTCCCGGGGTAACTATCCCTGCAGTGTCTCATGACCACCCCGGGGTTAGAACTCACCCTCTCAGGCTTCACCGGCCTACCAGTTCTGGTTACCACCCCGCCTTCACGCCCTGAGGGGGGTCGTGATGGGGGACAACCATTGTTACTCCCGGCATACTCAAACTGTTTGCCCCCCTCCTTCATACTAGGTGACGTATCAGGCAGCACTTGCAGCATCTTCTTTAGCGTGCTACTATCGAACGTCTCCGTCAATTTCGGTGTCGTTGGTTCCCCCGTTTGTTCTTTCTTTCCATCCGACACACACTCGCTATTTACCTGGCACACGTTATCCGAATCAGCAAACTGTAGCTGGATTCCGTCCAGTCCGTCCTGGTCAGTTGCTTGACCGCTGTAGTACCCCCGTGAGCCATTGGTCGGCAGACAATTGCCCTGCCACCGAATCTCTGCGTAGTCCCTGCGAGGGTCACTCTGACCACTACCACTACTGTCGTACTGATCAGAGGCGTTGTTCTGCGCATACGACTGGTACGTGTGATAGTGTGATCTTGACGTCGTCTGGTGGTATATATTGTATGGTATCTCGCGCTCGGCAATTGGTCGGTGCACGGAACTGGGATGTGGCGGTGGTCGGTGTCTCACGGTCGCGTCGCTCCCATTTCTGTCGATCTTGTGGTTGACACTCGTGTTGATGTTGTCATAAACCGACACGCTCGATGCGCGTTTGTCGTGCCTCGTGTTCTGCTCACCGTACAGATTGTGCATGTCCGGGGGCGCTGTAAGACGCTGCTGTTTTCGCCGCTCAATTTCACTGTCGCCAGGGTGCGCCACTGATGGTGTGGCAGGGGTCGTCTCCTGCCGTCCAAGGTCATCTGGCGTTGATATCGCCCTCCTAGGGCTGTCGTTTACTGGGGACGTCGGATTAGAGATTGCCTTCCGTGCCCTCACCCTCTACAATCAGGAACAATGATGTCAACATTCACTATATCACAGTTCAAATAAGTGAAACAAATAGGGGGAACTATTCGTGACAATAAAGATTTTATTATTATTTATTATATTGATTAATACAATGAAGGCGTTTACAGGTGTGACAAGATCGCAAAACTTGTTCGAATATTGACCCTAACTAGACCAGTTCCTGGATAACTGCACACACACACATATATATATGTATGTATGTGCGTATGTATGTATGTATGTATGCAGGGCTGCCTACCTGACAAAAACAATTTCCGTAATGAACCCCCCATTGTAAACCCCCCTGTCGCATCCCGCCCCGCTCCCTGGTCCACAAGGTTGCCAATCAAACCTTTCTCTGAAGTAGATACAGTGACAAGCCCAGCCTGTTCATGTGCCTGGGAATCCAGGAAGTTACTAATGTAAAGTAGATATACTTTGTTTCAACATATTGTGTTGCTACACTGTAACTGTTGTCGGCAGTTAAGGTAGTCCTTAGTACTTCAAAGGGTTGCTTGTTTTGCAACATCCAATAAGTTACATTGTGTTAATTACAGTTGTCAAAGTGCCTGCATGGCCAGACATGTCCAAGTGTTTACGTCTGTCGAGATCACCGTGTGAAAGACAACGCCAGTAAATAGCCAACAATCATCCACCGAGCTTCTAAATTTACAACACACAGCAGGAAACATTATAAGTATTAGTAACTGTCAATGACAAAGTTAAATTGTTGTATTCAAATAAAAAACTTAATAAAATATGATAGTTTTATATTGCAGTTGCAACAATGATAATACTTATTTTATATTCTTCTAGCACATTTTATAATTATATTCATAACTTTCAGAAAACCAAAATTATTTAATGTAATTTAATGGTTCTTCCTAACGACATCTCAATTTAATTCTTTCATTATATAATTCTACACCTGTAACTTTTATTTATGTCTAGACGTGTATTAATGACCCTAATATTTTTGGCGGCTGTAATTGCTGGTGACTAACAGATGCAGACATAATAATATGCCCAAGTGCCACAGCAGTCATCAGCAGGCTGGTGGCAGTCAAAGTTGTAACACTGTACACAGGCACAGCATTGGATGGCGTCTGACTTTGTAGAACTTGTAGTGAACTAAATATTTGTTGATAAATTGTAACAAGTTTCTTCAGAGCAGAGCATCATTATTTATAGATTTAGAAATTTTTTAATGTGTATTATTTTTTGTTGTTGGATATTTGTATTCCCATAATACGGCGGCAGTTTCCGTAATGCTGTAATCTGAGGTGAAGTTCCATAATGATTACGGAAAATCCATAATGGTTGGCAGCCCTGTGTGTGTGTGTGTGTGTGTGTGTGTGTGTGTGTGTGTGTGTGTGTGTGTGTGTGTGTGTGTGTGTGTGTGTGTGTGTGTGTGTGTGTGTATATATATATACATTGTATATATTATGATGTATATACAGTACATGTTTTGGGACTGGAAACTGTTCCTTATATCCAATGTTCCTTACATCCAATGTTCCTTATATCCAAAGGTACATAAAACAGAGCAGGGCAGAACAGGGATTTCAAAGTTTAGTGGCCACTCTATACATATGAAGTTCTTAAATCGAGCAATTACTGTATTACGCAATTACATACAACTATAAATTCATGCATGCAAATATGCATACCCAGTTCAAAAGCAGGTTTATTTTGTGCCATGAGGAGACATAAATATAGAGCCAAAGCAACGAAAGACGATTCAAAAAATGACATCTGGCATGAATTAAAGCAAGCAATGATGACAAGAACGAGCCAGGAAAACACTCACAAAAACTCTACTGACGATGCATTAATCAACTGATTTATAACGCGGGTTGGCGGGGTTAAGAAGCAAATTTAATATACTTTGGCTGTAATGGAAGCCGCATTTCATGTTGCTGGCCTTACTGAAGTGTCATTGTAGACTATTCCTCAGTCGGAGGTGTTTTGTGCGCTGAATGTTCACAGCCAAAAACTGTATGAGTTTTTGACATCATTCTTCAAACCAGTTGAAAGTGTTGACATAGATAACTGACAAAATATACTGGACTATAAAAATGCATCACATCTCTCTGTTTTTGACCCAATATTACAACTGCATGAACTCATACAGATAAATCTGATATGTATTCAGAGATAAGGATGTGACACCTTTGTAAAAAAGATCACTAAAGAATCAAGTGCATTTGGCAGCTTCAATATCAAAGTAATCGCTGTGTCCAAAAATAAAAACATCAACAAATTGAGCCGATTCAATGCATCCGAATGATTTAGTACATCTCGTTAAACAATCATCAACACATGACTTTATGGTTTATTGAACAATGATCTGTATAAAACTATGATTTATGTACAATCATTAACTTAATCAACTTTACAACAAATATACAATATATATTTATAACTATATTTACGCATAAGTGTACACACTTTGTGCTAACATCTACCAACAACAACAACAACAACAACAACAATAAACGACAACAACCAGGCCCTTATCTAAAAATTTGAAATTTTCTAATTGACCAGTTCTGATTTTGTCTTTACCAGTTATGCACATAAAAAAATGTACACGTGTATTGGTAATTGATTGAAAGCGGCCAAATAAATGTCCATGATACACTTGCCATCGAAATCTATATAAAAAATAACACCACAGATGTATGTTTGTAATATGAACTACTGTTGTAGTATGTTACAAAGATGACACCACAGCCTCTGGCGAATGGTGCTGCGCCTTAGTTACAACTCATGACAAAAATAATAGCACCAAAAGGCCCATTTTATAACAATACAAACACAATTTTTATCTTGTTATCAGGAAAATAAAAACAGTTACCCTCACAAAATTATGGTATTCGAAACACAAGCGTGCCATTATCTAAACACTAAAAACCTTTATTTGCTAAAAGAATTTTTTTTTTGATTATCCAAAAATCTGTTGCTATGATAGGACAATGTGTACCTGGATAAGGGCCTGAAAACAACAACAAAGACACACGTAGGTAGAACAAGAGGTCTACAACTACTCGGGCCATCAGCCGTGTAGACAGTCCTATTACCAACCTTTGGAGGACTAATGCTGAGAGAGCCAGAGGCTGACGTCTTTCTAGCATAGTTCTGGCTGGTGGGACACTGAGCAACACACGCATCACATGTTAGTAGATGTTAGTACACAGCACACGCACGCATCACTGTTAGTGTTATGTAAGCACACAGAACAAGACATCACCGCCCATAACACAGCATTAACATTTATCGCAAAATAATAATTACTTGTTTTTTGTAATAAAATTTGCACAACAGATTACAGTAATTACAAAGATAAATACAAAAGTTGTAAACAAGGAGATGTACAAATAATCTGTTTGTAATAATATGTTTATATATTTACTGAATAAAATAGGTCTGCTGGATTTTTCCACTGTCAGAAGGTGCTGCGTTACATTTTAGTTTGTAATGTTTAGTTAGATAATTAATTTAGCAATAATTGTTATATGCCAGTGAAACACTGTTCCATAATGATTACAGGGTAATTCTGAGTGATAAAAAAATTACAACTTTTAATATAAAGAATACTATCATAAGTTCTTTAAAAGGAAATATTTTTCGGTTATAAAGAGAACCAACTGGAATACATATTCTCAAAACTTTTTTATATTTATATCCTCTTCTAGTAGGTAATTTTCAGGCATGAAATGAAAGCAAAAGAGTTGTTTGGTTGGTACAAAATAACTTGTGATATGATCTTAAGAGCAAGTTTTTTTTAGTATTTGTTAAACTGTTTTATAATTCTTATTTCATAATGTTATCTGATTTACCTTCTACTTGCCATTACACACATATTTATGCTATATCTAATATGTTATAAATGTAATTAGATTTTGTATAACACTTTGAGCATTTTAGTAGAAATTACACCTGATAAAATAAATATTATTATTAATAAAAGGGACAGTAGTGGGAAGTAGAAAGGTGTGTCCATGTGAAAGGGGGACATCCAGAGGGAAGGGGAAACACAGAAGGGAGGGTGACATCCAGAGGGAAGGAAAACATCCAGAGGGAAGGGGACCATCCAGAGGGAAGGGGAACACCCAGAGGAAAGAGGACACCCAGATGGAAGGGGAACACCCAGAGGAAAGAGGACACCCAGATGGAAGGGGAACACCCACAGGAAAGAGGACACACAGAGGGAAGGGGACACTCAGATGGAAGGGGAACACCCAGAGGAAAGAGGACACCTGGAGGGAAGGGGAACACCCAGAGGAAAGAGGACACCCAGATGGAAGGGGAACACCCACAGGAAAGAGGACACACAGAGGGAAGGGGGACATCCAGAGGGAAGGGGACACCCAGAGGAAAGGGGATACCCAGAGGGAAGGGGAACACCCAGAGGAAAGAGGACACCCAGATGGAAGGGGAACACCCACAGGAAAGAGGACACACAGAGGGAAGGGGGACATCCAGAGGGAAGGGGACACCCAGAGGAAAGGGGATACCCAGAGGGAAGGGGAACACCCAGAGGAAAGAGGACACCCAGAGGGAAGGGGGACATCCAGAGGGAAGGGGACACCCAGAGTAAAGAGGACACCCAGAGGGATGGGGTTACCCAGAGGGAAAGGGAACACCCAGAGGAAAGAGGACACGTCTAGGAAAGGGGACATCCAGATGATAGGAGATACCCAGAGGAAAGAGGACACCCAGAAGGAAGGGGAACACCCAGAGGAAAGAGGACACATATAGGAAAGGGGACACCCACAGGAAAGGGGATACCCAGAGGAATGGGGGACATGCAGAGGAAAGGGGGACATCCATGTGGAAGGGGACACCCAGAGGGAAGGGGGCACCCAGAAGGAAGGTGAACACCTAGAAGGAAGGGGACATCCAGAGGGAAGGGGCACCAAGTGGGAAGGTGACACCCAGAGGAAATGGGGACATCCAGAGGGAAGAGGACATCCAGAGGAAATGGGGACATCCAGAGGGAAGAGGACATCCAGAGGAAAAGGGAACATCCAGGGGAAAGGGGGATTTCCAGAGGGAAGGGAACACCAGAGGGAAGGGTGTCACCCAGAGGGAAGGGGGACACCCAGAGAGAAGGGGGACACCCAGAGAGAAGGGGGACACCCAGAGAGAAGGGGGACACCCAGAGGGAAGGGGAACACCTAGAGGGAAGAGGGACACCCAGAGGGAAGGGGAACACCCAGAGATAACTGGGATGTCCAGATGAAAGGACATCATCCAGAGGGTAGGATGGTTTCCCAAGAAATGGGGTTGTCAAGAGGGATGGGGCCATGGGAGACATTTAGAAGGTAGAGAGATGTCTGGAGCCAAAAGTGACATCGCTGAGAGACTGATGTTAGCAGAAGCACACACAGCGAGCAGTGGTAGACGAGCGAAAGAGGCGAACCTTGTGGAAGCTTTCTCGCAGGGAGGCGAGAGACGCCGAATGCCACATGCGGGGCATGGCTTTCTGTCAACACAACATCAGTGACAGCAACACAGGCAAAATGAAAATGAAAAACAAAACAAAACAAAATAAAGTGCACAATAAAATAGCCAAGCAAGTTGGGCGCAATATGAGGAAAGATTGTGAAGCACAACTGCTTGCTTTATTCAAGGTTGCTTGGAATTAAAACACTGCACATACGTATGGTAAGATTTCTATTTAGAACATTTATTGATATTTGAAAACAGAAAATAGATATAACAATAGTATAAAGAATGACTGAGTTTGTAACAATATATTCTGGTATGATGTCACCCAAACCCAAGTTATGATATCACCCTCAGTTAATACTTATGGTATCATCTCCAGTTGTGATGTCACCCCCCAGTCTTTATGTCATGCCCCCCACTTGTGATGTCACACAACCCAGTTGTGATGTTTCATCCCCCAGTTGTGATGTCACACAACCCAGTTGTAATGTAACACCCCCTGTTATTATGTCACACAACCCAGTTGTGATGTTTCATCCCCCAGTTGTGATGTCACACAACCCAGTTGTAATGTCACACCCTCAGTTGCCATGTCACCCCCCAGTTGCAATGTCACCACCCAGTTGCAATGTCACACTCCCAGTTGTGATGTCATTCCCCAGTTTTGATGTCACCCTCCAGTTATGATGTCATACCCCACTCTTGTGAGGTGAAACCCCCAATTGAGTCGTGATGTCACAAACCCCCAGTTGTGATGTCGCCTCCTAGTTGTAATGTCACAACTCCAGTTTTGACGCCACCTCACAGTTTTGATGTTATGCCCTAGTTGTGATTTCAAACCCCCATTTGTGATGTCAACCCAGCTACACCAAAACTTACACATCTCTGCCAGTGTATGTTTGCACAAAACAACAGTAGCTCCAGCAGATGTACAACAATGACATGGTCATAAATTTACGGCCCCCCCATATTGCTCTTGTCATGGCTTCTGGTCTAGGCCCTATCATTTATATAACAGCCATTACATGCCATTCCCCAGTTGATACACACAACTCAGTCATTACATGGCCCGCAATCGACATTACTGGGAATAATGAAATAGGTTAACAGTATATCATCGATAACAGTCACCAGTTCCCTGACAGGTTAATACTGTACCAGTAACAAACTAGACAGTTCCCTGACAGGTTAATACCGTACCAGTAACAAACTACACAGTAATTACACATTTATTAGCAGAGATGACAGATGCTAAAACACATGGCACATTAAACAAATATTAATATAACATTTGCAATTACATAGTGACACTTTTAAAATGCAAACAAATTTAACAACATAATTTAATGAAACATGTACATTATTAAAACTATTATTTATAGGTATTCATACAATATTTTCATAATATATAAGTTTAAAATATGTGTTAATTAGACAAAGTAAAATAATATACGTTGATATGAGTCTATTGAACATGCCTGCACTTTCTTCAGACCAATATGAGAAAAACACATTTCCATTATACTGACAGCTAGAGATTAGATTGGCAGCAAAGATTTCTGTTTTTTTATGTGCTTAGATTTATATAGTGACAAATAATACTGTATTTTCCTGGTTATGCCATAAGAACTTCTTGGTTCTTAACAGAGGTGATTGGGTAACTGGAAATGTCCAGGAAATATGAAAATAGAAACATGTGTGGAATAAAGTAATATTTGCACAGATGTGAAAAACCATGGAGCATATTTAGATAATAACAACAAAGGCAGTAGTAAGAATACGTGCAGTAATGCTGAGAAATACAAGTCATGCATCTTAAAAGTGCAGTGTACAATAAAATTAACGAAGCTGTAGTAGAATGTGAAAGACGTTTGTTTACTAAATCTGTTTGCTACTGACTCGCATATATAGTTAATTTATGTGCAAACGTTAATCCAGATACGGTGGTGTTGTATTCAGGTATACTCACAAGATTCTTATTTACTGTCAAACTAATTAATTGTCACAGATAATAATTTATAATAACACTGTCATATGTTCTAAGACCAGACAATTTCACAGTACTGTTACAGGCAATCTGTGTTCAAATTTATATTACGTTCATGAGGTATTACGTACTGATAAACTCCTATACAATTATGCAATAGACATTTTACTGAATAGCACCAATATGTGATAATAAATAAGGGCATAGGTTACATTGTCAAAGTGCGTGGCATGTGATAGAAATCTGATTATTTGAACTTGGGGTGTCAAAGATATAAACCATGGCCATGCATAGAGAGATATGGATGAGGGGGGTGACTTACCATGCAACATTCACGGAACCGGCGAGCGTCAACCGTTGTTGTGAAGTTTAGTCCCCAGTCATGTTCATACTGCGAGTCTCTCCAGTGAACAAAACACTCCGAGGTCTGAGTGAGTCTTGTGCCTGTCGAGACAGGAACTCCTTCAGTCAGTGCTATGCAGGTCAACCACAATAACAACACAATGTGTCGCTTTTGCCAAATCCTGAATAGGCAATCGCGGCCGGCTACAAAGGAATCTCACACAGAAACACTTGATTGCTGGGCACAATTTGAGCAAAGCTGTCTAAATGATGCATTGTGCGGTTGGCCGTGCGCGACCACTGTGAACTCAGTCACACGTGACCGCACAATTTGCATCACCTTCAAGCTGGAAAAGATGTCCCTTCACTGTATCTGTAGTATATTGGATAATCATGTTGAAATGTGTTGTCTGTGGTAAGTTTTTATACAAGCCTTTTGGATAATTTGTGTTTAGACTTTTAATAATCCACAATGATTTATATTAACTGCGGTAAAGATCAAACAGTGCATTTTTTTTTATGGTATTTATTCCTGACAGATGTGCAGTTTTATCAGCTAATCATGTTAAACTGAGCGCAACATTACAATACCTCCACCCACATGCTAAATATTTTGTGTTTCCCACAGATAAAAACTAACACAAAATGCAGCAGATCTTATTTCGCAAAGCAGCTGTAGCTGCAGAATATTATCATTGCAGAGGAAGTTAATGGCTGATATGAAATTCTAATCAGCCACAACTCCACTAATTTTGAACAAATGCATTGCTCTATTCTAAAGCATACCAATATCTATAAAACTATACATCGATCGCTGTATATTGTTGAATACCATGCAATGAGGTCACTCCAGTTTACTATCTACAGTACTTAAAGTTATTTTGAAACAAACATCCATAGAACCTCCCAGATTGTGCCAAAAATGTGTTACTGTACAAACATATTGATGCAGGTAGAGGTAGAAAGATTAAGAGAAACACCATTTTCATCTTAGGCTTTCTACAAGTTGACAAATAACCTAGTGCTAGTCCTTTTCAATAGCTATAGATAAGTTTGTTACATGCTTACAGTCATCCCACCCACATAACTACATGGTCTATTTATATCAAATTTATATGGTATCTTTATTATCAAGATTTCTCCAGATCCCTCTAATTACAACTACCTTTATAGTTATAATGACAACACAAATTTTGATGTAAAATCAGAAACTTTCAATTAAGTAAAGTGACAGTCTTTATATTATATAACTTTTAACTGCATTGTGGAGTGCAGTAGTGCAGCAGTAAGAGCTCCGGACTCTCGATTGAGAAAACGCGGGTTCGAATCCTGTGCGGCGGTGTCGAACCTTGGGCAAGTTCGTTTACTCTACATTGCTTCAGTTCACTCAGCTGTATGAATGAGTACCTGGCTAGACAGTGGTGGATATTTGTGTATGAATAGTCTTCGCACATTAATTGCAACATGGCTGAATGCTTCCCAGAGAAGTCAAGATGGTGTTTGATTGAACAGGTCTGCCAGTGAGTAAAGTGTAAAGCGCTTTGAGCAGTCCTGAGGACTGGATACTGTGCTATCATACACCATCTCAACTTCTCTGGGAAGCATTCAGCCATGCTGCAATTAATTCGCAAAGATTATTCGTACACAAATATCCACCACAGTCTATAGCCAGGTACTCATTCACACAGCTGAGTGAACTGAAGCAATGTAGAGTAAACGAACTTGCCCAAGGTTCAACACCACCGCACAGGATTCGAACGCGTTCTCTCAGTCGAGAGTCCGAAGCTCTTACCGCTGCTCTACTGCCTTCCACACTATACACCAGATGGCACCACTTGCCACCCATATTCCTTACAATTACTGCATTTTAAAATTATGCCTGTTTGTGTGTTATAAGCATCACAAATTTAAACAGTGCATGGTCAGATCAGATACCAAACATTTAGAAAGGGGAGATATGCAAGATTAACCCTTTAGACTCCAACTGCCCACAACCATCCAACCGGTCATGTTCTCATAACCACCCGTTACCACCCACAGAGAAGCTGGACTTTAATTCATATACTCATAATATGGTGCCTAGGATAAATAACGCTATGGATCCTTATAAACTGTGAAAATAACATACTATTTTTCAAAAATATCTTATTGCGTGTCCCATGTTCACGTGTCATGCTATTCCGCTGTCATGTCATGCTGTGTTGTCATTTGTATAATAGCCTATGATTATTGTAGGTGAGTGTTTACACAGAACTGACAGTTCCGTTCTCCATGTTGTATTATAACAAAATCCTAGGAATTGATTTAGTAAAAGATCGGTTGGATAGTTATGTTCACCTTTGCCTGCTTTTTTTAGACATCTCTGCCTCTGATCACTAATTAAAATGATGACGTCATACTCTAAGATGAAACTGGCCACATTTTGGCAGTCAGCTACTCTTTGCATGTCTGTAACACCCAAACATTTTATTGATAGCAGCATATGTGATCACGTTTGTTTATAATGTTTAGTTATATTAACAAGCTTTTCAATAATATGGCTGACATTTTTAATGATGGAGAGTACACATTTTCCCAGTGGCAACTTTTTAGAATAGTATATTTAGGAATGTGCAATATTCAATTGCAAAGCATTTGAAACCAGTTATGACGTGATGATTCAATGTTTTTAAATCATAGCCAAGTTACCATCTGCATATATTTGATTTCCATCCCACCTGTCATATGTCTTCAGGCAAGTGTAGCTCTGTCACTAGTTTACTTACAACGTGTGCTAGCAGTATACTTCATTCCCTGTGCTAATGACTCTCTCTAATTGCTTTTTGCACTGGCTGGAAAACCATGTAAAAGGCATGACGCTGTGTGATCATATCTACATGCCTGCTGGTGACAACTTTTTGATCACATACATATCTAGTTGGTGACACAAATTTGTCATAATACACATACCTGGCTGGTGACACAACTTTTTGATCACAAACATACGTGGAAAGTGACACAACTTTGTGATCACACACATACCTGGCTGGTGACACAACTTTTTGATCACAAACATACGTGGAAAGTGACAAAACTTTGTGATCACACACATACCTGGCTGGTGACACAACTTTTTGATCACAAACATACCTGGAAAGTGACACAACTTTGTGATCACACACATACCTGGCTGGTGACACAACTTTTTGATCACAAACATACCTGGCAAGTGACACAACTTTGTGATCACAAACATACCTAGCTGTTGACACAACTTTGTGATCACACACATACCTGGCTAGTGACATAATTTTGTGATCACGCACATACCTAAACAGTTGCACTGCCGTCCAGTTGCACATCGAATAACATTCAAATTAGCCATTTTGGTTATAACATATTGTACCCTTTCTACACAACAGCCATTCTATTTAGATAATCTCCTTCGTTTTGTCCAATATCCCCAGGAATCTAACATAATCTGTTTCACAACAACTTTTTGTTCCTAAAACCAAACTTGACATTGGCAAACGTGCTTTCTCTGCACCCAAAATCTGGAATCAACTTACTATCATTCACTTTAATACAATCTGAAACTATAGCTATCTTATGTAAAAAAAACTCAGGACTTATTTATTTGAAATCACATTCCCACCCTAACCTTCGACAGTCCCTTGCTCTAATGATGACTCTTGCTTGTTCCTGTTAAAGATTTTGCCTAATGATTCTTGTATATTGCACCACTGACCTCATATTCCTGGGGACATAGGCGCTATAGAAGTTTATTATTATTATCATCACACACATACCTGGCTGGATGAGTTTGACGTCAAAGATCTTCTCAACATGTCGGTTGTAGGCGGTGATTTGGAAGACGATCTCAGGCGTGTCCTGTATACAGGTGATGTTGACAGGAACCACGTCAGTGGAGACGGGTGCCCAGCACACATCTCCATCCTGCTCCTGAACCTCAAAGATCTCCGCCCACAACCTGCAAACACCGGCGACACGTAAAGGTAAGTTCTTATAAAATGCAGTATCCAGTCCTCGGACTGTTCAAAGCGCTTTACACTTTACTCCCTGGCAGACCTGTTCAATCGAACACCATCTTGACCTCTCTGAGAAGCAGACACAACTTGGACACAAGCTGGAGAAGTACTGAAGACCATGCGAAGTGGTTGATATATAAAAAAAATCAAAAACAACTTTCTTGTGAGGTAAATATGTCTAATTAGAAAAACCAAGAAACCGGATCATCAATCCATTCAAGGTCACAACTTCGTTTTTTATTGTGAAATCTTGTTAAGCCTGGCATACACTGGCACTTTTTGCCCAATCTGACCAGTTTGACCCAGACTAACTTGGTCAGTCCGTATGCCCGACTGAAGTGTGTACATCGACTGAATCAGACTCGATCAGGGGCTACTGACCTGCTCCTGGCAGAAAAATATTTGCATGCCGACTTCAAAAATTCAGCATCAGACATCATAACCACATAAACCAACCAAACAATGATGAAGAAAAAAATTAAATTAAATTATGACATTACTTGAAGACACTCGACTATGTCACATTGACACCAACTAGCCCTGATTTCATTCTGACATATGGATAGACTAGCCGACTGACACCCGACTCAACTAAACTAACATCGACTGGGCAGGTCAGGTGGAAAAAAAAAATTAATGAATGAGTACCTATAGACAGTAGTGGATATTTGTGTATGAATACTCTTTGTGCATTAATTGCAGCATGACTTAATGCTTTCCAGAGAAGACAAGATGATGTTCAATTGAACAGGTCTGCCAGGGAGTAAAGTGTAAAATGCACTTCTAAGGACTGGATACTGTGTTATGTAAGAGCTTACATTTTTTTTACTTATAAAGTGAGATTTTTCTGTTTGTTTTTATTATAAAATCTTGTTGTAGTTATACAGTATAAACTATATTTATTTTAACATACTGACCTTCTAAATATGTTTTAACCAAGCAGGAACATATTTTGAATTCAACAGTTCAGTGTTTACAAATGTCATTGAACTGTCACTCAAATCCTCGAATAGTGAGCTCGGATAATTTTGCGGAAGGTCATGACCCAACAGGGGCGGAGCTTCTAACATCAATATGCTGCCATCATGGCTTCATCAGACCTAAGGCCATGCCTCTGAATGCGGTGCACTGCCATGTAATCAAACTGTTTCCTCTTGAAACATTTAAAGTTCAACAAAAATGGTTCATTAAAAACATTTGGGTGGACAGTATCTTATAATATAACTTATCCTGTATCACAGGATTTTCCTATAAAAACGAACAGAAAAACTCCCTATGAACCTATGTGACTTGTCTGTTCGACGGGCCAGAATCAGTCTGGGCGTTAATTATTAACAGGCAGTTCAGAATTGTTTTTCATGAATGTGGGAATATCCTGACTGTTTTGAACACAAACAAATCTGTGCGGTTAAACAAATCAGCATCTAATATGGCCAACAAAGTTGTTTATAATCTGGCTAAATATTCTGGCTAAAAATTCTAATAGCAAGTAATGTACTGGGCTTATTAAACGTTATTTTAGTGGGCAGAATAACTTTAATATTATATATAGTCTAGTCTTAAGAACATTATATAAGTTTTATAAAAAAAACGAGGAATGGACACCCTCCCGTTAATTTGTATACTTACATGTAACACAAGAGGGAGACACTGTCTTACATGCATCACCTCTTTCTCTGGAATAGGGCACATATTACTATTTATTTTTTCAATGGCAACATGGTTAATGGTTTTAATGCTATTAATAAACGTGTATTTTTAATCTTCTAAGAATAAACTACATTTCTTTATCAATCTGCTTGACAAAAATCAACATATAAGATGCCTCCATTTGTGTGGCATCCAACCATATTACACCACAGAGACTGCCTCCTTAGTACACACACAATTATTATTATTATTACTAACATTTATATAGCATTATATATGTGGGGCCAGCCTATTCATAGGTGTGTACACACAAAATAATTATAAAACATGTATCGAATCATAAGAATTAATGTATTTACACAGTATATTACATATGTAAATAATATTTCATCAAAAAATAATAAAAAATATTTAATAAACTAAAAAATAGTTTATTTAATAAACTAAAAAATATAGTTTTTATATTAAAATAAACAAATACACAACCATAAAATTACATTAACATTAATAAAATATATATGTGTAATACATAAAAAATTAAATAAAATACTTATTTATAAGAAGTATTCCAACGCACAGATCCTCAATGGAGTTCACTCACTTTAACTAAATGCATTTTAAGGAGTATAACACTTTTTTAGAATTACTATTCCTTTCATTTGTATTGGCAAATAGTTCCACAATGTTGCCAGATATCCACTAGAAATTTTAATCTTGGTACTACATAAAACTATACATGTTCTATTCCTCAAATATGACTATATACTCATTCGCAAATATTTTTTTAATAGCTGAAATACACTGGCACATCATTTCCTGGAAGGAAAATTGTGATCTGACCCCGTCTGTGAGATGGTGTGTTGCTGAAGAGCCAGTAAGACATGGCACTGATGAAAAAAACCAGACAGACATTGATCCATGTGTTTGCATCTGATTACACCCTTCCACCAACCCACCCACCCCCTTAGGGAAAGTCATAGATGTCAGCTTGAAGGAGGCCACAGTTACAACTTACAGTGCATTTTGCGGGATTTAGGGGGAATTTGAGAGGAACGCAGCTGTGCCCTGTATTTATGGTATGACCATATTTATGTGGACGTATCAGTTTATACGGAAGCGTTGTGATAAAGTATATATTTTCTCTGTTCATTACAAAAGCATGAAATAAAATTTAAATTTGCAATGATCATTCAAAGCACATATACTTTAAGGATAGACGTGAAAATAGGCAGGAAGCAAACACTGCAAATAAAAAATGTGGATTTCAACCAATTAAGACGCCTGTAAACTCTGTATGCTCTAAATGAGACAATGTATTATAAGTGAATAATTATATATAGTTTTTGAAGTCAGATCTTCGGTTGGCACTGCCCGTCAATCAACAACTCAGAACCAAATGTGAAATTTGTACTGCAGTCCAATAAAAACTGTTAAGGTTATAAATGGCAAAACATGATACCATCTGCACAGACTAATGGCATTAACAGTTATTTCATTGCCCAGCTGCACCCTCCATAAAAGGCAGAAACAGATGCAAACTACTCACATTTGAGTGACATTCTCAATTAATAACAGGGCATACAGGGGATACTTTTACTTCTAACAGGTGCACATGAGTAGAAAACAAGGCATTTTCAATGGTAATGAGGTATAATGCTCTTTAATGCAAGTTGTAGAGTGTGCATGATAAATAATTATCAACAAATGTTTTCATAAATCATACCTAAATGGGTCAGTTTCCTAATTCCCTAATGATCTAACTATACATGAGGTAGCGCCTGTGTGTAAGTAAAACAACTATTTGGGTATGTTAATGTTTCCCTTCTAGATCTTTCCATCTCTGGTGCCAAACGTTCGGGGATTAATTTATGGTGCCAGGGACCATTTTAAACTGGATATTAGATGAACATTAATAGGTTGTTCACATTACACACGGCGTTACAAAAACCAGCTCAAATTTATATTCGTCATAACTAACAGCCGGTATGAATACAACAGGAAACTGTCATTTGAGTCTGTGGGAATGTAGTACAGTGTACAGTCCTGGATGGGCACTTTGCAGACCTAAATAATATGTTCTTATATAACAGCAGCTTCCAGCTTTGATGACACGCTCATGGTGCATAATCCATTATTAAAGCAGGTGTCTTGGCAGCACCTATGTATGTTCTTGTAGATCGAGACTATATTGACTGTGTGAGTCCATTCATGGCAGGTTTTTCCTCGTCCTTGCGTGGGATCTTTCATTTCCCCTGGCACAGACACCAGATAGAAGGGACCTATGACGTTTGTTCACAAACAATAGGTATGCTACAATATTCACTTTGTGCAACGTTCGCTGCCAATCAAAACACTTGTTATGTCTGCCACATGAGACGTATAAGAATTTTGTTAACAATTCCGAGTCTGAGTACTGCCTCTGAAAACATGTTATCCCAGTGGACTTGATGAAATGTCAAGGTAAAGAAATGTGTTTATGTGGCAAATTACGGGTTATCTGCCTATCACTATTCCATTTAATTCACTCTAATTTTGGCAATAATGCTGGATCTTGACATGTTATTACCCATTAGAAACAGGTAAACTTCAAATACAACTGACAATTTGCGACATTGTTGATCAGGTTAAAGCTATACCGTGGCTCGTCCACACAAACAGTAGACAGACATGGTATAGCTTCATTGAAATGTGTATTTCTGACATGAAATTATGTGCAAATTTGTACAAATCTTAATTATGTTTTCAATAGTTAATCAACATATAGCATTCATATTGTCATCAACATATTCAACGTGTTCAAATGTCTGAAAACGAGTGAGTGTCACAAATCAAAGATAGAACATGATCATTTTATGTCATTCTTGACAATTTCCAGTTCTTCGAGTGGGTCTTGCGGGCCATCTGGAAACTGTCCTTGGGCCAAATTTGGCCCATGGGCCAACGTTTGCTGATAGATAGGGAGTCGAGATTAGGGTGCTTGCACTTTCTACTAAGGCAGGTTGTATATAACTGCTTCAAGCTGTATTTGCCCAGTAATTGTCTGCATGATCAGTCAGCATTCATGTAATCATCATGTACTTTGCATTTCATGAGCAAACTAAAAGTACATACTGGTAGATATCATCAAACATCTGTGTCATTTTGTCGCAAATCTGCCTGGCACCAAAACTACTTGTTCTTCGACTGCTAAAGTATGTGTATGTGTGACAAAGCCAAAAGAATACACACTTAGTTAGGTTTTACATATCTGAGGCAAATCTGTATTAAAACATGATACAGCCGTATTCGTTCCAAAATTGAGAAAATGTATGTCTAGGATATGGGAAATTCTTATGATGTGTCCTGTCTGAACAGACAGCAAACAATCCAATAGAGGTAACAAATATTGGATCATGAAGACAACTGGCACAGGAGAAAAGTCGTTAGTGTGTCATATGATTCTGGTCATGTTGTCACATGACTATGGTCATGTTCAGACTGGTCATGTTGTAACATGACTCTGGTCATGTTGTAACAAGATTGGTCATGTGGCATGCCTACACCAAGATAAAAATCCTTGAAGACTGCACGATGCCGTAAAAATATTTGAAAACAACAAAATACCGGATAATAAGTTTCTTGAGAAGTAAAAAGGTACATGCTTATACACCGCGGTATCTAGTCCTTGGGACTGCTCAAAGTGCTTTACATTTTATTCCCTGGCAGACCTGTTCAATCATATACCATCTCAACTTCTCTGGGAAGCATTCAGCACACACAGAGTATTCGAACACAAATGTCCACCACTCTCTGTAGCCAGGTATTCTTTTCAGAGTGAACAAACTTGCACCAGGTTTGAAAAGTGTAACAGGAGGATTCAAACCCAAAATCTCTTGAATGAGAGTCCAACACTTTAATGACTACACTAGCACACTCTACTTGAAACCTCCTGATTGAGAGTCCAACACTCTAATCACTACACTAGCACACTCTACTTGAAATCTCTTGATTGAGAGTCCAACACTCTAATCACTACACTAGCACTCTCCACTTGAAATCTCCTGATTGAGAGTCCAATACTCTAATCACTACACTAGCACACTCTACTTGAAATCTCTTGAATGAGAGTCCAACACTTTAATCACTACACTAGCACTCTCCACTTGAAATCTCCTGATTGAGAGTCCAACACTCTAATCACTACACTAGCACACTCTACTTGAAATCTCTTGAATGAGAGTCCAACACTTTAATCACTACACTAGCACTCTCCAATTGAAATCTCCTGATTGAGAGTCCAACACTCTAATCACTACACTAGCACACTCTACTTGAAATCTCTTGATTGAGAGTCCAACACTCTAATCACTATACTAGCACTCTCCACTTGAAATATCCTGATTGAGAGTCCAACACTCTAATCACTACACTAGCACGCTCTACTTGAAATCTCTTGATTGAGAGTCCAACACTCTAATCACTACAATAGCACTCTCCACATGAAATCTCCTGATTGAGAGTCCAACACCATTATCACTACACTAGCACGCTGTACTTGAAATCTCTTGATTGAGAGTCCAACACTCTAATCACTACCCTACCACGCTCCACTTGAAATCTCCTGATTGAGAGTCCAACACTCTAATCACTACAGTAGCACTCTCCACTTGAAATCTCCTGATTGAGAGTCCAACACTCTAATCACTACACTAGCACTCTCTACTTGAAATCGCCAGATTGAGAGTCCAACACTCGAATCACTACATTAGCACGCTCCACTTGAAATGTAATCTCAACAAATATCACTGCACTTGAACGTCTTGCTGAAATGAGCTCAAATCCATGAACAGCAGTTACAGCACCTGATATAAATTATAACTGACCTTGATAAACTGTGTCCACAGGTATTGCAAGCTAACAACAGCTGTTTCCAAATGTACCAAATGGCAAAGTAAATATTCATAAACAGATATCAGTCGAATTATATTGACCTAGCTGAGTGACCCTGGCATTGCATGGCAAGAAAAGATACCTAGTAATATTTTCTGGTTAAAGCCGCCCTAGATCAAAGAGATTATATGATGTCCATGGATAGCTGCAATGTTACTATATAATGCCAAGCTACAAGTTAGCATGCGCTTATTTGATGATGGCTGCTGATGCAACCAGCCACAGACAGCGCTGGTGCCCAAGATACCATCCCACCGGGGCCCCTAGATGAAATGTTTAAATCTCTCAATCTACAAACCACCTCAACAGGTTTGCTAGCATTCTTACAGAATCTTAGTCTCACATGTGCGAAACTGACGAGATATGCTGAGATATACTGAATGACAGAGACCCACACTTATAATATAGAAGAGTGTGGTTCTTTAAAGAGAAGTTGTCCATTTGATTGTATTGTAAAATTCTATTGTATTATGCCGTGTAAACGACATAAATTCTAAAATACTGACTGCCCAAATGTTTTAAGGAGGCAGAAACAACTTTTGATTTCAACAGTTCAATATTTACGAAATGTCGCCGAGCTGTCACTCAAATCCCAGAATTGTGTGTTCAGCTAATTCTGAGAAAGGTGATGCCCCGACTGGATCATGATAACATATCACATTCACATGATGCGTAGAATGACATCAACCTCACTGACGGTGAGACCTGAAGCAATGCCTTCACGCTGCCATGTATCAAATCGGTTCCTCCGGAAGCACATTTCGACAGATATAAAATGGTTCATTAAAGCACATTAAATTTGGGTGAATGTGTTATAATAATTTGATATAGTCTGTACTATAAATAGGATTTTACAATAAAAACAGACAACCTTCCTTTAAACACATTTGGTGTGAAGAAGTTAGAATAGACATAATTTGTACAATATAACATGATTCTCAGTTAAACACAATGACCGTTTATTAAGTTCAAACTGAAACGATATTGCATTATTCCTGCATGCACCAGTGCTGCCACCTCACTGGCACTCAGGAAGCGTGACTAGACCATGTGACAGCTGTTGCTCGTGGCGATTCAGGCTTTAGACAGATTAACGAACCAACAACATCCGGGATGTAGGAAAAACATATGTCTAGTATAAAAACAACCTATCACTTCTAATTATACTGACAGGGGTGATTCACGTGTGTCATGTTTGATTAACTGGCGCATATAGTGCCCAGTCACAGCATAACATGGAATTGGGGGATTTGTAGGGGGTGGGGGGTGGGAGAGGGAGGCACAGGCAGATAAGATACACTTCCAAGTTTACCACCAGGTATTTTTCTACGGGCATTTTGGCACATCAAATATAAAATTTTTTATATAATCATTATTTCTGTTGTGTAAATTAAAAAACAAAACAAATAGACATCTGAGCAACTGCAAACATACCTAGCTACCGGGTATAAAGAAAACAATTGTTAAGTTTCAGAATTTATAATATTATATTGATATGCTAATTTTGGGGCACTGCAAGTGTATCTTCTCCCAGACGCAGATGTCTAGTCACTTCGTTCTACGTTCATTCGCTATCTTTGACCAGCAACCTCGGATCTACCTATTGGCAGTGTATTTTATGTGTTATTTACTTACGAATGTACATCATTTCTTTGCCAACTATTAGAGAAATATGGAAACTGTAGGGTGGTTAGTTACTCTCCAGATGGCACTACTGTGAACTGTGCTTAAAATGTAAATATTGTAATGTTGATGCCTTTGGTTTGTTGCTCCATTGGTGGGTGTAAATATTGTAATGTTGATGCCCTTCGTTTGTTGTTCCATTGGTGGGTGTAAATATTGTAATGTTGATGCCCTTCGTTTGTTGTTCCAATGGGTGGGTGTAAATATTGTAATGTTGATGCCCTTTGTTTGTTGTTCCATTGGTGGGTGTAAATATTGTAATGTTGATGCCCTCCATTTGTTGTTCCATTGGTGGGTGTAAATATTGTAATGTTGATGCCCTTCGTTTGTTGTTCCATTGGTGGGTGTAAATATTGTAATGTTGATGCCCTTCGTTTGTTGTTCCATTGGTGGGTGTAAGTATTGTAGTGTTACTCCATTGGTGGACGTAAGCTATTTATAAATAATTTAAATATTTCTCAGAAACTTAATCAAGGTGCTTGGTTTGAAAATTACTTTTTTTTTATAATAAATAAACATGTTTTAGAATACATTTAATCACATAACACTCTTCAATTTCACAACATCAAAGCCAGCTTTATTATAATAGATTAGTTCTAAATAAACTGAGGATCAAACAGCCTCTGTTTAAATTAAATACTAATCTTAAAAAAGTAACTTACCGCAACAGATGGGAGTCTTTCTTCGGCGTCCACGGATTATCATCTCCGCGGTATCCTTTTTTCCAGAGGGGGGCACACAACTTGTTACCCATGTTACGTATCCTACACACCCCCTAGTAGTGTACAGCCATCACCCTGTGGGGAAAAACACAAGAATCCATCATAGTATGATCAGGACGGTGCGTGACCTGTCAAATCTCATGAGTGAGTGATCTGTCAAACCTCATGCGTCTCCCATCTAATCTTAGCATCAGTACCATCAATCAAATAAAGGTCGCTAGTCGTGAAGAAAGTTTCCAAAACCATGTTTTTAATACAAATTTTATAAGTGGATCGCTGGGTAAGATTTCCTATTTTTTTTAGAAACATGTTTACCAAATTCGAAGGTTGCGTAGCGTGGTAAAAAGAGGTTAAGTAGCACAGTTGGTAAAACACCAAACCCTCCATTGAAACAATAATGACCTGGGTTACACTGCTGCATTTTGAAGTTTGAGAACTGTTGTTTAATCTCCATAGACCTGGTTCATGGAACTGTATAAGTGGATAGTTATCTCACGTCAGAAGTATTATAGCTAAAGAGGGCCAGAAGCTAACTACAAGTTCCTGGAATTGCTGTTTGCGTGCCTGGTTCCCACAATGAAGACCGTAAAAACCGCAAGTGGGTCAAAGTATGGTTGATTCATTGATATTTGTGTTGGCAATATATCACAGGTAGTGTAATACTATTACCATCCCTGGCATGAGAGGGGAATTCTGGGTAATAGAACAGACAAGGTCACTTTAAGAGCCATGTTCTACACAACAAATCTATCACACTATCTGTAGTCTTTCACTAGTGGCTTGCTGTAACTCTATATGACGTTCAGTTAGCGAAACTGCCAGAACATTACTAGGCGCGAAGCTTAGTATTTCTGTTGCATTCCAACATCTTGTAGTTTTTTCCATGAATGGGCACATGTTGGAATGTGGAGATACCCGTGGTAGATGTAAACACCTGAACAGGAATGCGCACAAGCGCGAACGCATGTTTGTGATTATGAACGTGTTGTTTCACTTTGTATAATAATAAGTTCAGCTGTGTACATTGTATGGTAAGTGGTGCCAATGTTATATCAGTCTTGTATTTAAGTCACGGCTCCGTCTTATCCTAATAACCATGAAATCTGCATCATGTGTGGGGTCTACGTCAAGAAATTGGTACATGTATGTCACCGACACATTTATATCAACAAAGGTGAGGGATCATCTCTGGACATCGTTGTCCAATATCAGACAACATTACTTTAGTTTTTTAGGGGATTAAGGCAGTTTCATCTGGCTTTGGACATCGATACGTTACACTTCTGACGATACTGTTAATATATTATTATCATCATATTAATGTTCACAAACGTTCATCTGAGGAAAGGGGGTGGGGGGCCGAGTCCAGATGAATGTAATTTTATCTGATGTCGGACATCAATGTTCTGAGATGATCCCTAAAGGTAATGGTATTTTTTTACTAGTTCACATCCATGATCCACCCAAAGATTAAGAAACCAAGTGGAACTTATATTACTATTACAATATTATAAATTAGTCTGATCTAAAAAGAGGTGAGTGAATCTCAGCACCTGGAGATGCACCTACACTGTCTCTAGGTTAGCATATTAAGGTGGACAAAGACGGTGCACGGTACATTGTACAGGACTGCTCAATGTGCGTTACACCTTACAAAGTGCACAAATGAAATCACACACATGCACGCAAGCAAACCACAAATGTGTGCACACGCATGTACATGCACCAATACACGCATGCACACACATAACCTTTTGTTTAAGAAATATCTGGTTATGGAAATCTAATAAAACCATCAATAAATATAATTCTGCAATTGTGGTCACTACCATATGTGTCAACATGTGCACTAATCATATATTTAAAATATTGAACATGAATATTTTCCATTACATGATATCAATTATGATTGCTAGGGCAGAGGAATAGCAAGATCAATAAATGTAACACTAATGTCTAGATATACATGTCAGGGGTAAACTTACATATCAGTCAATGACTTCCTGTTTACCCTCTTCAAACACTGTACAGTCTAGATTCTCACTTGTATTATAGTTAAACTTGTTTGTCTTGTATGTATATTGTTGTTGCGTTTGAATGAATGAACCAATGTTTATTCAAAACATTGGTTCATTCATTCAAACGCAACAGACCAGAGAGAAAAAGAAAGCTGTGTTTAAAGGAATGCACAAAAAACGGTCATCGATCATCTAACATGGATTTTGAATAATGTCCAATATATCCCAATTCTCTGGTTCCTCAATGTGTATCTTATTAATAATGTTGTCGTTCCTGATGTTATCTTTACTGCTGTAATATATTTACTGTCAGAGATTGTATGAACAGGGAATATTACAGATTAATAAACCATCTAATAAAACACATAATATTTCACCTTTAAAGGTTAACATTTATTACTGGTAGTCTATCTAGTCAGTCTGTGGTGTTATATTTGCACTACTGTTGCAGTAATTGGTAACAGCAGATATTAATTGGTTGACAGGAATTAGCTCAAGATCAAAATACTATACTGGTGATACCTGCCTTTGGTTTGTTGCTACATGCATAGGTGTATGCTACTTTCCTTCAATGAAGTTGAAATGTTTCAATTTAATTTATTATTATTTACATAACTTATCAATTTTAAATGTATTTTAACTGCCTTCAATTGGATTTATCCAGTCTTAGTAATGTCATTTTTTTATAAATGTTCAAAATGCAAAAGAAATTGTTCAAAATATAAATGTTCAAAATACAAATGCAATTGTTCAAAAATATAAATGTTCAAAATAAAAAATATACATGTCCGAGTTACAAATGTTCTTATTGATGTTAATATATTATTATTATTATCTGAGTAGACCAGTTGTTCTGACTCCCCATCTGCAGGAAGATAAATGATTGATTTAATGGAGTGATTGGACACCACTCCCCCATGCTGATAAGTAGGTGCCAGTGACGTCTGGGATGATGGGATGCTCCCCAGGCTCTGTAGCAGTCTGCCTCCCCAGGCTCCAATAGCAGTCTGCCTCCTCCAGCCTAGTAATTAAATCTTCCCTGTCACATCTGATGTATGGGGGTGCTTTATGTTGGTCACAGATGCCAAATTAGTTCTATCATTCCTTCTTATTGTAATACTTCCTCACTGCTGTTGACAATTTTTAGTACCTGTTGACAACTGTTTATGGAGGTGTAATCAGGCCTGGGTGTGATGTACACAGGTTCGTTGTCACAGCAGGCTTCCTTTCTTTCCGCATTAATTTGTAAATATAATATTCATACTGAATTACAGCTAGTTGACAAATTAGAGTGTGCAACAAAAAGTGTGATTCATTAAAACACAATTTTAATTGAATAGACAGAGCATAAACACATAACATGATTTTACAATAAAAATAATCAGAGTTCATATTTTTAACACTCATTCTCAATACGACCTGAGACATGGTGAAAGTTTCATGAAAGATATATGAGTCTGCAGCTCTCATATTCTGCAACTCCATGAAGATTACTTAAATAAAATGGACATGTTAAAAGGAATTAAAGGCAATTGATTATTTTCATTTGGCATGACTCTTATTATTGTTATAAGCCTTTATGATATTGACTGAATTGATTAGTATTTTCAACATATCAGTTGGTTAAAATAATACTCATATAAATTGAGTTACTATCGTGGTACTGCCCTTCTTAATATTGCATAAACTTGATAGAGAGATTTGGCAGTATTGGGAGAGGAGTTGAGAATGAGAGCAAGAGATTGGGAACTGAGATCAGTAGTGGAGACAGCAGTACAGAAGCAGGGAAAAGAAGGAACAAACAAACATGTAAGACCAGCATTGATGCCAGCCTCACCCTAGATGAGAGGATGAAAGAAGGGCAAACTCAACCAACATGATTTACATTACTTATTGAAGTACAGGGGTTGAATGGCTACAGATCAGATCAGTGTTAGCATGCTCCATAGCGACAAATACTAAATGCTTGTCAGGCAGATCCATCTTGCGTACAAAATTACAATTAGTTTAAATAAAAACTGCACTTTAATATCTGTTTTGTCATTTGCCTGCAGTACTTAGTGTTTTTGTCAAATCAGACAATTTGCTTAAGAAAAAATCAACATGGAACATGCTGCAAGTAATTTGTCGCCCAAACAGGTCAGATTCTGTCTCCGTACACAGGGATCCTTCCCTCACTGACACACGCACATGCGGCAAACTAGCAACTAGAAATGTAAGTTTGTGCACAGCAGCACTGTAGTCTGTAGTTTCAGCGTGCAACAATACTAACAGGGTGTACCATCTCAAAACCACTCACATGTTATTTGTGCACGAAGGCGGAAGTGAAATAATGATCTATCCCTGAATCATAGAGCTCACAGTTCTGGTGTAATCCAAACTCTGTGTTGATCCATGTCAGCAGGGATGTGAGTCAGGCAGCGGTTTACTATACTCAACAAGGTTTTTATCGCAGATTTTCATGACACCGGGGAAACTGAGACTGCGATGTTAGCCCCTCTGAATTCTCTCAAAGCTATCCTTCACTACACGTTCAATCGATCTGGGGGGACTGCCAATAAACAGCTGAATAAATAAAGTGAAAAAGCAGCTGAATAAACAGGGTTCATCTATTATGGTCTTAACATTGTTCCCGCTGTAGGTAAAACTAACTATTAAATATCGGCTTAGTAAATCAGGCTAAAAAGTAGATGAATTATTATAACTTAGTTATTTCTAATGTTGTTCTTAATTGTCTTCCAGGTACATGTATATGTCAAAATTGGCTGAATAAACAGGTGAATAAATCTGGCAAAAATCAGATAAATAAATAAAACCTGTAATTTATAATGCAGGTCTTAAAAAGTTTTGTCTGTTAGCGACAAAACAGCTTAACAAAACAAAACTGAATAAAGCAGGTAAAATGCAGCTGAATAAGACCGGCAAACAACAACTGATTAAACGGTTGAATATAAATCAGCTAAAAAGTTGTTCTCCTCGTCGTTCCCTATCTTCAGGGGTGAGGCTCAAGTGAATAAACATAACTTCTCTATTATTTCTAATGCTGGTCTTAATATTCTTCCAGTAACAGGTAATCCTAATGCTGGTCTTGATACTCTTCTGTTACTTTAAAAGCATTCCAGTGTGTTATCCTCTACAAATGTCCTGCTGCGGCTATTTCTGCTACACACACAACACTGAGAGTGTGAGTTCTGGCCAACTGAATATTAATTTCTTTATTTTCCTTCCTTCCCTAGCTTTCCCCAGAATCCCCATTGTGTATTCATTAATTTCATATTTTCATTCCCCTGAATATGTCAGCAAGTTCTGGACTTGTGAGGACAGATCACTATTTTATGCCACGCTTCAGTGTGGATGAATAAAGTACATGTACCTGTAATTTTGAGCCGGTAACCCACTTCTATGATTTGTTGTACCCTGAACATATTTAACATATACCTGTGGGATACAACTTGTGCCAGGGATTCCCTTGGACTGTGGAAATGCGTCAATGACGCATTGTGCACTGAAATGCCCCATTCTTTTCTGCTGTATGTGCCCCAAAGATGCATACAAAAATGTGTCTGAGAAAGTTGATGGGTATTGTGTAGAATACGGGCCCACCTCTATTTTGCCTTTACTAACTTTGCCTAAATTTACACGTCGATGCGATAATTAAATCATTCCACGGGCATATTTTCGCTATAAAAATACTGCATCTTAGTGCATTTTGAGGCCCAAATAGCGCTCCGGTTTAATCCAGTCCGCACCGAACACAGACAACAGCCACGCGGACAACAAACTGGACAATGGCCTAAATATGAATTATTGAAATCACATCTTACATTGATGACTGGACACTGAGAACAGTCTAATTAATACTCTTGTGCCTTGCCTACCCCTTGTCTGTCATTGACATCGTTTATAAGCTTTAGACGAGCACCGTGAATGGCGCTTGTTGACGCTGACACCATATTATTGCCCATCGTCAACTTTCAAGTCTTGCTGAACAAAGTGTAATCCGTTCAATATCTATACAAATAATATCCATCCATACATCTACACTACAAGCACGTTTTAAATGCATCTATGTTTGCTAAATATTACAATTGGAGTACATTCTAAATTTAAAATATACATTTTTAAAAGCATGTTTATAAATCATGCCTCCGTCACCAAGGCTCACATATAGTACATTCATTACAAATGACCCTGTCACACAGGGTCAGAAACTTTGAAAAAAGACATTGCTACATTCTAGTCTTACATGTAAGTCTTATTGTGTATAGTATAATTTAATTGGGCTAATTTATTTGGATGATTTTTGTACAACTTATAATAATCTAATTTCCTCTCAAAAGACTGCACCGATGGAGCCTCAACCAGACTGAGTGAGGCTATTCCATACATCTGTGCTTCGTTGTATAAATGATTTTTTTATGTTTAATCAACATCGTTCTTTGAATATTTTAGGTGGTGCCATCTTGTATGTGAATCATTGTACCTCAATGTCACAAACAGCTGCATCGTATTTCTCAGTTAGAACCTCCCTATCTGTGCAGCAGTAGACTGTAGTAGCATGACCAGTACACGAAAATTGGGGCAAACCTACCCAGACTGTATCTAGTCTTGTAATGTTACAGATTTTGAGAAAAAAAAAGTCTTAGCATGTTGCTATTGATGGTTATATATTATGTACCCAGAAATATGTCACGCAGGCAGTCCTGAATATAATTTCAACAAGTTAAATGATAACACAAGATCATACTATCATGCAGATTAATTAATAAAATTTTAATCAACTGATTTGGGCCACATAAAATTTTGAAAAGGCACATTGTTTTATTTCGGATATGCCCAAAGGGCGGGCACATGTCTTTGCCAGAGCGATCCCTGCTGTGTCATTGTCATTACATTGTTGTTTTGATACAGCACTAAAACATTAACATTGTCGCCAGTGGAAATATAAATAATGATTTCTCCTCTTGTGTCCCAGTGACTGGGTTCTCTGGTTGGGATTAGGGACAGGTCATGGGACAGCATGATCCTTCCCTTATCTCCCAAAACTACCACAGGGCACCAGGCACTACACAGCACCCTACCCCACCCCTCTGATAACCCTCTTATCCACCCAGTCCCACTTGAGGGTGTAGTGGATGACCCTTGTTCGGCTATGTCCTTGTTCAGTTACTGCTTCTATGAGCTCTCTACTGTAGGTCACAGACACTACTAAAACTGCCCATGTTCTGGATGGTGCTATATTCACACAGATACAGAAGACATTTTCCCGGAATATATATTATATGATGATTGTAATAACGAAAATTTGAAAAGTTTCTCATGTTATCACAAGTTACCTGGTACGTAAAATGTCCTCAACTGATGGGCGACCCTCACAACCTAGGAACAATCACAGAAAATATACGTAACATTATGTAGAATAAATTTATGTCTAAAACCCTAAAACCAGAAAGAACCCCTAACCCATGTGGAATTTTTTTTAAATACCAAAAGCGTTATGTTTCTTCCGAGAGGTTGCAGATAAATCCCTGAGATTGGTGTCCAAGATGCAAACCGTCTAACATAACCCCTCCCCTCACAACCATATGCAAACTCAATTAAAGTTAGATTCAGTAAAAAAATATCTATTAAAAAAATTCCAAAACAATCTTTTGAAAAATTCCCTGGTTCCCCAAAAACCATTTCTTCTTGCCTTTAGAAGTCAGTGTAACTTCCATCACCAATGGCAATGTATTCCTGTCCATGTCAGTTAAGTGAGATCGATGTTTTTATCATATCACAATGACATAGTTCCTAAACCAGATAACAATCTTTCTATTATTTTGGGGGTTTCTGAGTAACCAAACAAACAAGGTCACTTTGGTTAAGAGACTGCACGCAGAAATAGGAAGAAATAGATTTGAATAAATTGTTTACAGATGTATAATTTTTTTACAGATGTATACATCTAGTGTAAATAAACACCTCGGTGAAGAATTGTTTGTTAGTAATCTTGACAAGTTACAATTAATCTCGAAATCAGTTGCAATGTTCAAGTTACCACACAAGATGAGTACCCTAGGGCGCCAGGAAGGGAAAGCAAGGTTAAACAGAAAAATCTTCTAATGATGGTAGCATTTTATCTTCCAATTACTTGAAAAGAATTTCTGTTAGTGTCCCTATGTGTTACCATTAGTGTCTTGCTGTGGTGATTTCTACTACAGCTGCAGCTTGATGAATATGAACAGCCCCCTCACACCACCCACCCACCCTCCCCTACTCCCATGCTACATTTAGAATTCTTTATTTTCATCCCTTTGGGTTGATAGGTGAATCTGCATCTATCAGGTTTCTTGGTGCAATGATTGACGCAGTACGTTCTTGATATGTCATCCCTACGGCTGTGTCCCAAATTCATGCATTGCGCAATCCGTAAGTATGTGGTATTGTATCATTTGACAACTAGTAGTTGATCAGTGGAAGTCGGTGTTTACATTGAACTGACAGTGCTGTTTTCCCTGACATACTATACTAAAATATTAGGAATTAATTTACAAAAAGAACAGTTGGATAGTCTGGTATATCTATGAATTTGGTCACACTTTGACGACAAACTTCTCCTCGCATGCCTAACATCAAAATACACTGTACATTTTATTAACAGAACAATCATCAAGAACTAACACAGAATATGCATGATTTATGTAGCACAACAAATTTGGCGAACAACAATGACAGGGCAGTGCACAATTGTACATATCATGACAAAGTTTTAAATAATTTGGTTGACAGTACATTCTCACAGTGGAAACATTTAGAACTATATAAGAATATTATATTTAGGAATGTGTGATATATCATTGCAAAGCAACTAGAACTTGGTGAACTCTAGTAGTATATTCACGATATCCAGTTTCCTTTGTAGTTGGCACATTGTTTGACAATCTATCATATATAACACCAGCCTGTATCTGACAGGTACACCAACATGACGGGCTCAGCACACTGTCAGTTTTCCCATTGGCGACCATGTTAATGTTTTGTGTGATTATAAGAAAACGTGACCTATAAAGTTTCTTAAACTTCTCACCTGCTGTTATTATCATCTCATTGACATGCTTGTCGATTTTAGTCAAAATCTAATATCTCTAGCTCTTGCAAAATGCCTGTATGTATGACACCCGTCAATATTTACAAATGCATGCAGGCAGTAATCCGGCTAAAGTGTCAACTAGCCAAATTGCTGCCAGATACCCTTCCGCTTAGTAAAATCAGCTAAAAAGACACCATTTTACTATCAACAGCTTCTACAATCACATCTAGAAATCTGACTACTCAAATGCACTTATGTCAGAGCAAGTGAACATTGTAAAAAATCATTTCTCAAAAATATACTGCACTTTTTTTCGTCTGTAATCAAGCAGGAAGTCCAACAGTGTGCTGACCCCAAATAGGCTGGTGATTTTGGAGAAAAATGGTGAAAACAACACACTTTATAGGCACCAATGGTACAAGCACTCTGCAATTTTATTTTTTGTAATCCCTCCAGGTGTTTGTGTTTTATGCACATTTCAAAGGTGCCACCAAACTTGGCAAGGCACCAGAAAAATCAGCACTTCGCTGTTGGACAATTTGTAATCCAGCACAACGTTCTCAGGTGGCACTATGAACTCCTGATACAGTTTTCCAGAAAGTCCAATAGGGTGTTTTATAAGAAAATTCAATACAGGCAGTTGTTAGGGTCAATGACAACATATTCACTTGTGTTTAATTAGCTGAAGTAAACAAAAAACGATTGATGAATCACCCTGCTGCAATGTTATTGGTTCATTTTCATTCGGATTTTCAAATTGAGGCTTAACTACTAGCATACGCACCCCACCCCCCTTATAAGACATGTGTTCCGTCACTGTGATTTTGACTTGCAGACTGATGAGAAGTCTGTAATATCCAAAAACGGTTTGTCCCATTCAACTGTAGTTTTGCCATACACGTATTTTCAGTAATTGTTTCAAGATATTTGAAGTAAAACGCGTCCTCCGTGATTGTGCAATGACTATAGCGTGCTTTCGTTGCCAGGCTCTCTACTTGGGCTCAGCACACTGTCAGTTTTCCCATTGGCGACCATGTTAATGTTTTGTGTGATTATAAGAAAACGTGACCTATAAAGTTTCTTAAACTTCTCACCTGCTGTTATTATCATCTCATTGACATGCTTGTCGATTTTAGTCAAAATCTAATATCTCTAGCTCTTGCAAAATGCCTGTATGTATGACACCCGTCAATATTTACAAATGCATGCAGGCAGTAATCCGGCTAAAGTGTCAACTAGCCAAATTGCTGCCAGATACCCTTCCGCTTAGTAAAATCAGCTAAAAAGACACCATTTTACTATCAACAGCTTCTACAATCACATCTAGAAATCTGACTACTCAAATGCACTTATGTCAGAGCAAGTGAACATTGTAAAAAATCATTTCTCAAAAATATACTGCACTTTTTTTCGTCTGTAATCAAGCAGGAAGTCCAACAGTGTGCTGAGCCCTGACACTCTTACAGAACGGAGATAGAGACATGGAGGAAACTCTAGTGGCACATGGTCTATAAACATCACTTACACAATGTGAATATCACTTACATGTGGATAGCATTGATGTGTTGATATCACTCATGTGTAAACATTACTTACATGTGGATATCATGTACGTGTAAACATCACAGTGATTGTCACTTATATCTGGGTATCACAAACGTGCTGATTTCTCTGCTACATTGATATCACTTACAGGTCTTCCATAAATATCGACATTTATAGACTTACCAGGGCACAGAGCATACAAAAGTGGGAGGGGAGACATTTTAGGCCCACAAACTATAGGGTGACCACAACAATGTTGAATTACATTTACAATCATAGTAACTAAAAATAAGTTTGTGAACATTATAAATGATCGTTGTTACTATAATGTCCTTTCCATGTGACATACCTATTAGGGCGGTTCTTAGAAATCAGAAAAAAATTGAAATTATATTTCTCATGCTCTTACCCCCCAGAATTGTTCCTTATGATAAAAAAGACTCAAGAGACAAAGAGAGAAGACAAAATATTTATATCTAGGGGTAGCTCAAATGCCTCAAAGTTCACAATATTCAGAATTTGAGACAATGTATTCAGTTATGAGCAGTTTGCTTATTTCCAAATAATGACATATTATAAAATTCAACCAATAAACTGAATTGCATTAATGATACTGTCATGAAATATTGTCATGAATAAGTAATGTCTTAGTGGCATACATGGTTCACATAATAAAACCACAGTTTGTGTTCAGATTCATCCTTTTATTGCCTCAATGTGGGCAAAGTTCAAGCAACAGATTCTATGTGTATGACACTTGTTTCTCACTGTCCACTTCGTCCTGTTAAGGTATATTTCCTGCTGTCTTGGTAGGCATGGCGGTGCTCCTCAACAACTTGCAGCAAGAACTAAAGCTGGGGCTCGCTTTTGGTCAGGAGGTCGCTGAATTCTTGAATCAGAGCAACTCCACGTTCAGCATGGTCATTCACGACTTTCATTGTACAAACTGTCTCTCTAGCCTGCTTGAAGTCCTCTCGTTCCTCCCACATCTGGATCGACTTAGCGAAATCCATCTGGAAGTGCCATCAGTCCAAACAATGCAGCAGACTTCAGCGTGACAAAATCTTCCAGCTTCTACTCTCGGAAAGATTTGAGGGTGACAGTAACCTTCTTTGTATGAGATAGAGAAGGATCCTGCTCTCTCATAGCGCTAACAATCAGCCTCTTTGTTGATTAACTGACCTGGCTGTCAAAAAAAGCCAACCTAACAAGTGATTCTGATAGATACCACAAGTGCTTGGCGAGCTTATCTGATGTAGCTCTCGAGATAGCTGCGTGGATGGTTGAGTAGTCAAACAGGGACTTCAGCAGCAGAAAGTCATTGTATGATGCACTTGTTGCTTGTGGAGCAGTATTCCACTCCTTCAGATACTCATGTACAGCAAATATGCACACATCATGCAGCCCTTTTTCCTCTCTTGGGGTGAGTTTGAACTGGGCTCGAAATATCCAGATCTTGAGAGCGTAGATGACCATGGACATCCAGCGGGCATGATGCATGGCTCCAGGTAACATAAATCGAACTCCTCGGCGAGGAACTGCTCCCAGGAAGATCAACACTAATTCCAGGAACTCCCTACAGTCATCTCTTGGTTGACTATCTTCCAGATGATTGTTAGTAAACTCGATGGTGCTTTCCTTGATGTCTTCGACCAAGTTTAACACATATTCACATTCAATTCCCGTTTCATATTTGCCTCGGTCGATGAACTCCCAGTATTCCTGAAACCGCTTGAACAGTGGCACCTCTAGAGTAGATGTGGATCCCATACACACTTGAAATACTGCGCTAATGATGAGTTCCATGATGTGATGTCTGCAGGCCAGTGACAGAAGCTCCTTACCAAGCTTTTGCTCCAAGAGGACACAAGCACCAGCCAGCCGACCAGTATTTGAGCTGGTTGTGTCAAAGTACATAGCTCGAACTCTGTTAACCAAGTCCCAGTCCTCCACGGCTTTGAAGACTGCTGCAGCCTGGGCTTTGAAGACTGCTGCAGCCTGGGCTTTGAAGACTGCTGCAGCCTGGGCTTTGAAGACTGCTGCAGCCTGGGCTTTGAAGACTGCTGCAGCCTGGGCTTTGAAGACTGCTGCAGCCTGGGCTTTGAAGACTGCTGCAGCCTGGGCTTTGAAGACTGCTGCAGCCTGGGCTTTGAAGACTGCTGCAGCCTGGGCTTCGAAGACTGCTGCAGCCTGGGCTTCGAAGACTGCTGCAGCCTGGGCTTAGAAGACTGCTGCAGCCTGGGCTTTGAAGACTGCTGCAGCCTGGGCTTTGAAGACTGCTGCAGCCTGGGCTTTGAAGACTGCTGCAGCCTGGGCTTCGAAGACTGCTGCAGCCTGGGCTTCGCCTGTTCTAGATAGAAGTTTGGTGACATTGAGCAACTGAGAAACTCCTTTACCAGAGACGTGTATCGGGAGCTGATCAACCTTTTCTTTGCCCGTCAAATCAGGTAGAAGTTTGCCATCCTAGTGCTTAACCAGGGGCACCTGACCTCGAAACTCTGCCTTGAGACTTGTTGCTCACTGAACACAAATTTTTATTATCATTCGGCGAATCGATGATCTGTTAAGGGCAAGGCTGTCAAGATTTTGACCCATACTCTTGGCTGTTTCAGCAATGACAAATGTCCTATCCAGTGCAGCTGCTAACTGTGGTGTAATGGCAGTTTTCCGAACTCTCTTTCTTTTCACAGACGTCACAGAGCCGCCAACGGCCCCTTCAACCTCCTGCTCAGCTACATTGTGATCGTCGTCATTATTGTCAGCTGATGAGCTGCTGCCAGATGAAACCAGTTCTACTCTGGCACTCGTTCTCTTTAGGGTATCTTCCATACAACAACGTCTAGCAAGCATGCGATCCCGTCTATCTGCCACCAGCTTCTCCTTTGCAAACAACGTATTGTCAGCACCTGCCATGTATGCAAGTCTGATGACATTATGTCTGCACTGCAGTCTGTCGGGGGGGGTGTATTGTCCATTGAGCATGTCATGATCATGAACTGATACATGTATACATGGTATATCCATTGTTTAGGATAAGAGCATGCACAATTATGTTCTGAATCTCAGTTTCATATTATTATCAATGCAACCTGCTCTAATTATATGTTGGCTGCCGCTTAGGAAATTTCCAAAATTTCAACATCGCTGAGCTACCTCTAAATATTGTTCAAATGTGCTCATATTTTGTGAGAAATTTTATTTTATATATTGGAACAAAATCAGAGGGTAAGAAGATGACATATCAAAACTTCAGAAATAAGGACCACCCTAATACCTATGTATAACTTTCAATATGGACAATTATCATCATTTGAAAGTACTAATTGAGGGAGGAGTGAGAATGAGTACACTCGGTGCGACTACGTCAATGTCGACTATTTTGAACAACCCTTATGTATGAATACAACGTGTTGTGTGAATTACTAGTGGACAAAACTATCCAAATGTGCACTTGCAATAAGCCTATTTAGATGAATGAATCTGTATCTGACAGTGCTGGCAATGTAATCAACACATCTCACCAGCTGGTGGGTAAATAAATCAATACAGTGACATACAGTGAACATACACAGCACACATAGTCACTAGTTGTTTCTTGTGCATGCTTGTAGGCTGGGGGGGTTTAATGTGTAATTAATGGGTATGAATGCACCCCTCTTCCCACCAACTGAAGCAATTATTGTTTTCCTTGCATAAGGTTGGATAGGGATGCAGTTGATGTTTTAGTGAGCCTCAAGGGGGTGCACTTGAAGATTTTGGTAAGCCTCAAGGGGGTGCACTTGAAGATTTTGGTAAGCCTCAAGGGGGTGCACTTGGAGGTTTTTGGTAAGCCTCATGGGGTGCATTTGAAGGTTTTGGTAAGCCTCAAGGGGGTGCACTTGGAGATTGTTGGTAAGCCTCAAGGGGGTGCATTTGAAGATTTTGGTAAGCCTCAATGGGGTGCACTTGAAGATTTTGGTAAGCCTCAAGGGGGTGCACTTGGAGGTTTTTGGTAAGCCTCATGGGGTGCATTTGAAGGTTTTGGTAAGCCTCAAGGGGGTGCACTTGGAGATTTTTGGTAAGCCTCAAGGGGATGCACTTGAAGATTTTTGATAAGCCTCAAGGGGGTGCATTTGAAGATTTTTGGTAAGCCTCAAGGGGGTGCATTTGAAGATTTTTGGTAAGCCTCAAGGGGGTGCACTTGAAGATTTTTGGTAAGCCTCAAGGGAATGCACTTGAAGATTTTTGGTAAGCCTCAAGGGGGTGCACTTGGAGGTTTTTGGTAAGCCTCAAGGGGGTGCACTTGGAGGTTTTTGGTAAGCCTCAAGGACAAGGGGTGCACGTGGAGGTTTTATTCTTTATTTATGAGTCTCAAGATGGTGAGTCTGTAGTTGCAGGGAACAAATACCCCCAACAAAATAATGTTATGGGCCTGTTATGCTAGATTCTTCCATGACCAATCAAGTACCTCTGATGTCTAACAAGTACACAAGTACGTGATTATACTGTGTTGTGTGTGTGCTTCATTATGTTAACAAGTTGTCTTTCATGAGTCACTGCTGTTCCACTGGGACAGAATCTAAACCTAGTTTCCTTGCTGGAATCGATTAGGGATTTACATTGCCTGCAGATGGAGCATTACCGTAATGACCGAATGTATTGGGACACCGTATGTATTGGGACACCGTATGTATTGGGACACCGTATGTTTTGGGATACCTTTGTAAAAGTAATTATTTCTTGTCCCTATGTATTGGGACACCAATCATATTTCTGACGAGCGTGTACCCACTTTTTTCCTCGATGCAGACACGTAAATAAAAAAACAGTGTATCAATAAAACATATTACAATCGCAGCTGCTCTGACGTAAACAACACAAACTTGGGTGCTGTAAATTACTGTAGCACCAGCACCGATGTTTCACATTCTCTCGGCTACCAGCTGGCCTTTACACATTTAGGAAGTGTCACAATATACATCTAAGATCCTAGTTGCAGTCCAGTCAATGGGGATTACACAACGTTTGGTTGCATTTCTGCAAGTTGATCTTTTATATTTTCACAACAAATGTGTTTCCATATGTGGCCAAGATAGGGGGGCTGTAATGCGGAATTGGGCGGTACTGTGGTCAAATACGGTACAATCTGTCACCCAGAATGAAGTCTTCAAACAAGTGTGGGAAACCAGTACCAGACAGACTAAACATTTCCAGTGGTGACTGAATTACTTTAATTTTGTACTTGAGTAGAAGTACAAGTAGCTTCTAAAAAACCTACTTGAGTAAAAAGTAAAACTACTTTCCAAAAGTACTTGAAGTAAAATTAGAAGTAAAAGTAGACCGGAAATATTTTTTTTTAGGCAAGTAGGCCTAACCAACATACATCACATGACAGCATCAACAACAACAAAATGAAGGTAGTGTAACAATATTTACTGTTATGTCCAACATATCTGAATAATGTATGTGAATAATGTTCTATAGAAATCTCTATTTTATGTTTTCGCAAATCCGATGGCGGGGCACGGAATTGTGTTCCTGTATTTGCAACAAGGGGCGCTACGACGACGCTGCACCTAGAACGCCGTCAAAGCTAAGTCAGTGTGCAGGCCGCACTGTTTATACGTGGTTTATGAAGCTTATTAAGATGCCAGCCTACGTCAATGTGTATAATATAAAAATGTCATACACTGTTGAATGTTGAACTGAATAAAATTAACGAATGTTGTACAGTTCTAAAATACATTAGGGACCAACAGACCATGTTGAAGTGAACGGTAATATGGTACCGCAGATGTAATGAGATCTAAAATAATAACCTGGCACTCGGCAGCCAAACACGCAAATGCGTTGACAAACGCAGTGTTAGAGTTGACTAAAGATTTAAAACTATAACGAATAAGATGTGAATGAAAAACAAAGTTGAGCCACAATTGGCTTAACTTTGTCTTTCAATCAATATCAAAATAACAATTTAGAACGCACATTTACCGTGCTGAATGACATTGAGATTCACCGTTTTATATGTGGTTGATGAATTCATATTTTGGCGCACCAGTAGCTTTGCGTTTTATCACGGCGAAAAACTAATATATGCGATGCAGTGTTACCATACTGATGTTCCCTGTTAAGCTCTAGTAAAACACATTTATCCAATTCTTAAGCAAGGTGTATTTATGAATTTCATTTGCACTTTACAAACAGCCGAAGCCAGGCGAACCCGCCGAAGGTGCTGTTTCACAGAAGCCAAGACTGGCAGAAGAGAAACACAATTGTCAGTTCGATTGATGTCGGCGCAAAAACCACACTCGCCCACATTTACTGTGTCTAAAGTTAATTACCATAATCACACAAAACAAGTGACAATTATTATCGTGTTAACATAGTTTACCGTAGCGCCCATTTTTTTAAAATAAATCCGTTTATGAAATGTTGTTGATGGGTGGAACGCCACCAGGCAACGTTGTTAAGACTAAAATGTAATGAAAATGTAACGAAAATATACAGTGAAGTAGATGAAAGTAACAAAGTAAAAACTAGCATTACCTTAGATAAAACTACTTCTTTACAACTAAAAGTAGTTAGTACAAATTGTACTTCATTACTTAGTTATTAAAAAACTACTCAAGTAAAGTAACAAAGTAGTTTTACTTCATTACATGACACCACTGAACATTTCACATGGCTGAGGATGTAATTATAAGTTAGACTTCTTCTTGCCTTTTTTCGACAATTGTATACATCTATAATTCAATAATTAGCTACTTTACTATGTCTGTTGTTGAAATAAAAGTTTTGTTCATTCATTAAAAAATGTAGTCCCTACATATGAGGTTTCACGGGATATAGAGCCATTCAGCCACCACGGTGAAGTTACAAAGCCAGGTTAACACCAGGGTAATAAAACGGGAGTGACATGACATCAGGGTTCGTTCACGTCCCTAAGTATTGGGACAGTGAATCTGATAATTTTTTGTGTACCCTATGTTTTGGAACATCTAATAATTTAATTATTTTTAGGTGTCCCAATACATATGGTCATTGCAGTAGTCAGGCATGAGTTGTGGAGGTGCACACCCTGGTTTGCTGTTAAGGGGGGTTGGAGGTTTTTGGTGAGTTTCAATAGGGATGCAGTTGGTTTCTGGTGAGCCTCAAGTGGGATGCAGCTGGTTTTGGTGAACCTGAAAGGGGGTTGAGTTGGTACTTTAACCCCCCACCCCCTTGATCAAATACTATATCCGCCCTTGTCAGTATATCATACATAATATGTTAAGTCCATATACTTATGCCAAGCAGCCACAAGACATAAAAAGACATGTTTAAAGAACATAATATAAATTGATATAAAGCTAAATAGCAATGTGTTACTTTAACAACACCAGTTTTAACATTAAACATATCATAGTTACATCATTTTAAGCATGTATGACCTTATTTGGTAAAACTGTTGGCTATGTTGTCATAGGGTAATCACTGCTGGACATAGCATGCATGTAGTAACAAGGTTATATCATTTACTTTTTGAGTAGTTCTATACACTAGCTTAATAATCTCACACCCACACATGAATAAACAAACCAAGGGAATAAATTATTATGATAACACTGACAGCATCTAGATATATGATCACTAGTCAATTATCTCTGGTGGCCGAAAGACTCTCCAGAAAAATATAGCAAATCAAAAACATGTAAGTGAATAATGCTATAACTATGTTTGTGTTTTCTGAAATACACTGGTGATCGTAGGCATAGAAAGAGGCTGGTGTACCTCAGCATCCTGGAAATCCACTCTTACCCTGACCTGATGCAAGGAGTGTTCTAAGCTCTCTTTACATACACTTTGTATCTTCCAGTTACTCTACCTCTCGAAAGTGAGGCAAGTTGTGCTAAGTATTGCCAGTTGCACTAGTACAAATTGCACTGTTGCAAAGGTAGAAATATCTGTGTTGAGAGGGCTTTAGTGGTACAGATGTTAGACATTCAGCCGTTAGTACTCATCTTAAAAATACATAATACATTCCCGACTTCCTCTTCACAACATCCACAAAATGGTGGAAACCATCATAAATCCAGCATTTACCAGTTTCTGACACGTTCTTGCGGCAGAAAGTGTCAGAGTGCAGAGAGATGTATACATACTGCTCAACTCTTTCAGTGATGTGAGCTGTTTTTATCTAAACTGTGACATGTTTACATCCATGGATGACACAGTAGATGACAGTGTAATTCTTCAAAACTTTGGTATAATTCATTGCCACTTAATTAAATTGTAACATCTGTGTCTTACACAGCATGGCACAAAAAAGACAGTTTTCTTGCATATAAAAGTGTAATTCGGCTTGCGTTTTGAATGAGAATAGGAGAAACTAATATCTGGAAGCTGATGTAACCAATCCTTCACCTTATCATATCAAGCTGGTTGCAACTTCTACATTTCATATCTAGACCTATGCCAAATTATAAAGGTGCTTACTGGTACTGGTCAATCATTGGGGCGTGTCAAAATATGTCGGCTATCAGGAACTATGAGATTTCACTAGAACATACCACTATCACAACACATGCTGAGTAAACCCCTGGTGTGATACTGTTGGTTGCACTTGCAAATAGTTAGTGTGTATTAACCCTTTTTGCGATATACAGTTTTCTATAGCCCCAAAGATGCCTTTTGTTTCCCTTTTTAAAGGTGACATGAATAGGTTGGAAAAAACGTTATAGTAAATAGAATATATACAAAGTAAGGCTGATTTTTACACATTAAACTGTGTGTATACATTAACTAAGGAACCTGTCAGGTATTACATCTGTCTAAATAGCATCATGTTAGTAGGTTATTTACGTGGTTAAAATTGAAAATTTATGTTCATGTCACCTTTAAGGTTCACAGTAGGTGCTGAGGGAGGAGGCTGATGGGAAAGGAAGTTTCTAGAAGCTGGTGAGGAGTTGTAGTAAAACCTTTATTTAATGATGGTGACCATGTCACATGTTACATTGTGATTTTCAATGGACCGTTGAAGTTGGTTAAAGTGGGCTGGACATGTGGAAGGAATGGGAGAAGAACGGCTAACAAAGAGATCAGATGCCATCACAGTGGAGGGTAGAAGAGAAAGAATATGAAACAGACTGTATATTTAAAGAGAGATTTGGTGGGATTTCGGGAGAGGAGTACAGAATGAGAGTGAAGACATCAGTGGCGGGAAAACAAAAGGAAAAACAAAACATCTAGGATCAATATTGAGGCCTGTCTCACAGGCTACAGGGGGACGGGAGAGAGCCCCAGGCAGTGTCTGCCATGAGGCAATACTGGCATTAAGCATACAGTTCTACCAGGTGTGAAGTGAGTAGGTAAGATGATCTCCGTCTGGTCTCAGAGAGAGGGTCATTGAGTTACTTGGCCAGTTGTGCAGTTATTGATGCAGCTGAGTGAGCTGGAATGAGGAGGAAGGGTAGAAGATACCCAGCTGCTCACCGCAACCAACACATTATGAACCAACATATACCATATTCGTTCTGTTAAGCATACATGCCCTAAAGGGCCCATTACATGGCCTAAAGAGCCCCGTACATGCCCTAAAGAGCCCCGTACATGCCCTAAAAAGCCCTGTACATGCCCTAAAGAGCCCCGTACATGCCCTAAAGAGCCCCCCCTATTTTATCTGCATAATTTAGTTTCTACCAATGTTACACTAGGTTGAAAGCTCAATGATGAAAGAAATGAAACGCTCCACCTAAATTGAGACTCTACTTTGTCCTGGCATCCTACTTGCCCATGTGTGGATGCATCAATCACTTGCTAGTCATGTCTGCCGAGATGGGTGTACACAGGAAACCCAGAAAATGGGTGCACATCCCTGTATGCTTATTGGAACGCAAAATTTGACACATTTTCTCATCACCAACATTTGTTAAGTTTACTGTACTTAAGAACGATTACAGTAAATAAGAAGAACAGGAATAAAAACCGTTATTTACAAAGCAACAACTTCACATTTAAAGGCACACTATGTTAAAATATAACATTTATTTATAAAAAGAAACCTAATGAATATAGAGTAAACAGAGTTTAGGTTCGATTCAGCCATGGAACAGCACATCAAGGGCAGCTGATATCACTCATTCCAGGATGTTGATCTTAAAATCGTCCATGCTGACCTTTTACCATGATTCCTGCCTTCACCAATTACGACAAGCCAGTAAAAAACAACCAAAAATCCACAACAGTGGCGCCCTCTGTGGACTGTTGCTCACCATTCACTCAGTTTCCATGTTTCTCTGACAAGGAGAAAAGCATATTCCAAACACATCAGTAAATAACTCTAAATAAATAAATAACTCTAAATCAATAAATACCTCTAAATAAATAATATCGCCAATTGATAGATCAGAGGCGAATGGTCATTTGAAGGGTGTGAATGAACGTAGAGAAAAAGGCAAGTGGACCTTGGTTAGCATACATGTATGTATTACTATATCTAGTTAATTATACATTATAACAGGAAGGAGATGCTCTTACATTGGCTCTAAGTTAACATATTACTATATCTAGTTAATTATACATTATGACAGGAAGGAGATGCTCTTACACTGGCTCTAAGTTAACATATTACTATATCTAGTTAATTATACATTATAACAGGAAGGAGATGCTCTTACACTGGCTCTAAGTTAACATATTACTATATCTAGTTAATTATACATTATGACAGGAAGGAGATGCTCTTACGCTGGCTCTAAGTTAACATATTACTATATCTAGTTAATTATACATTATAACAGGAAGGAGATGCTCTTACACTGGCTCTAAGTTAACATATTACTATATCTAGTTAATTATACATTATAACAGGAAGGAGATGCTCTTACGCTGGCTCTAAGTTAACATATTACTATATCTAGTTAATTATACATTATAACAGGAAGGAGATGCTCTTACACAGGCTCTAAGTTAACATATTACTATATCTAGTTAACTATACATTATAACAGGAAGGAGATGCTCTTACGCTGGCTCTAAGTTAACATATTACTATATCTAGTTAATTATACATTATAACAGGAAGGAGATGCTCTTACGCTGGCTCTAAGTTAACATATTACTATATCTAGTTAATTATACATTATAACAGGAAGGAGATGCTCTTACACTGGCTCTAAGTTAACATATTACTATATCTAGTTAATTATACATTATAACAGGAAGGAGATGCTCTTACACTGGCTCTAAGTTAACATATTACTATATCTAGTTAACTATACATTATAACAGGAAGGAGATGCTCTTACACTGGCTCTAAGTTAACATATTACTATATCTAGTTAACTATACATTATAACAGGAAGGAGATGCTCTTACGCTGGCTCTAAGTTAACATATTACTATATCTAGTTAATTATACATTAAAACAGGAAGGAGATGCTCTTACGCTGGCTCTAAGTTAACATATTACTATATCTAGTTAATTATACATTATGACAGGAAGGAGATGCTCTTACACTGGCTCTAAGTTAACATATTACTATATCTAGTTAACTATACATTATAACAGGAAGGAGATGCTCTTACGCTGGCTCTTAAGTTAACATATTACTATATCTAGTTAATTATACATTATAACAGAAAGGAGATGCTCTTATGCTGGCGCTAAGTTAACATATTACTATATCTAGTTAACTATACATTATAACAGGAAGGAGATGCTCTTACGCTGGCTCTAAGTTAACATATTACTATATCTAGTTAATTATACATTATAACAGGAAGGAGATGCTCTTATGCTGGCTCTAAGTTAACACATTACTATATCTAATTAATTATACATTATAACATGAAGGAGATTCTCTTACATTGCCTCTAATATAGTAATATGCTAATTTGGATTATATAACTACAATGTCGAAACTGGTTTTAACTAAACGAATAGATACTTTATTATGACTGGGTGTTTTGGATCAGGTAAAGTCCCTAGTAAAACGGAAATGTTTAATAATTAAACCACTGAACATTCTCTGTGTGCCTGTAAGAAAATCAGTCAGAATTTATATTTGACAGCCAGTAGTGGCAAGGATGACACGCCTGAACATGTGGGTTCTAGTTACATTGGTATTATAATATTATAATATAAATATACTTTACTTCTTTGATGTTGGTCAGTTGAATAGGTTGATTACTATAATGACAGCACATGACAATATGCCATTTCTTCACCCATGCATGGCAGACATACCTGGGCATATAACTACAATATATATATACAGCAATATGGCACTGATGCCATGCAGTATGTAACTTGATATAGCTGGGTATATGGTTCCCAATCAAAATGACAGAATAAATACTAAGAATCCCAGCTAACAGATATCTATCAATACAGAATTACCAATCCCAATATATTCTATCATTATAGGCTTTACCTATCAATGGTGTTCTGATGAAATCTTGTGACCTAGCAAACTGACTTTTTGACACAAAGCTGTCTATGACAACACTGCACTTGTTTTTATGCAATCATTTAAGTGATATTCCAACTATACGTCTGAGTGAACTGGAGCAACACAGAGTGAATGGAACTTGCCCAAGATTCGACACGGCAGGCAGGACAGGATTCGAACCCGGGTTCTCTCAATTGAGAGTCTGATGCTCTAGCTACTGCGCCACTGAGCTCCAGAAATAGTAATAATTTATTATATGATGCATTCCCTCACAGTCACAATGTATGTTCTGATCAGTAAATACGTGGTATCATTTGCCAACTGACTTGGCAAGGTAGGACGTTGTGTACATGTTTCTACGCCAGACTCTCACAGTTCTACATGTGGGGCAAGACTTGCATGGTGAATTACGCGTATAAACCAAAAAGAGGCATTACAAACTGACATGTTGCTATTGTGTATGGACATGTTTCTGCCTAGGGATATCACTGCCTGAGGCTGTGCATTGTCAGTTAATTGTCTACTGGTGAGTAGCGTATAATGCAAGCTTCAGGGACTTGGCACGGTAATATGATTGCATCCACAGTCCAGCTACCTGTGGGCGAAAACTGCTGCTTTCGTGTCCAATAAAATATGGTGACAGTTATGAACATATTGCTATGATGTAATATGGGAGAACAGCTAGGTAGAGATGATGGCCTGAAAGTGGAAGGGAAACGGAGATGAAGACCATGATTGACATTGGAGGACTGTAAAAAGAGGTTTGGAGAGAATGGGAGAGGAGTGGAGAACACGAGTGAGAGATAGGGGGAGTGGAGAACACGAGTGAGAGATAGGGGGAGTGGAG